>BSBM01000941.1:1420000-1464189 GCA_027924585.1 Larix kaempferi | reverse complement strand
AAATTATTAAATTGATAATTCAGGGTCGAAGATTCAAGCATGGAAAGCTTTTGGCCACTCAGATTTTTTTGAATTTCTCTGACCTAGGATTCGATTGCAGATTGACTTTTGGTCATTTATATTTCAATTTATTTTTCGTGAAGATCACCCCATTGCACAATCTATAACCAAATTTTTTTTATGGATAATAGGAAGATAATTAGAAACGAAGACAACATTGGAATTACAGCCTATATGATAGAATTATCGCTCATTATTTGTGCCAGAATACAGATAGAGAAAGACAATAATCGAAGGAAAAGTTAACCTGGCATTAGTCAAGCCTTGACACCATCTCAAGTGAACACATTAATATTATTATTAATGTGGTTGTTGCTAGTAACGGGTGGGCGCATACACATATCTCCAAAATATTAATAGAATAATATTTTTTAATAATTTTAATGAAATACATAATTTAATTGTTTAATTAAACAATATTATTATATTATAGTATTTAATTAAACATAATTATAAAATAATTTAGTTCATATTATAGTTATTTAGTTAATAATAATATTAGCTAATTAATTATTATTTAATTAAAAATATTAATAGATTAATATTATTTAATGATTTTAATGAAATACATATTTTAATTGTTTGATTAATAATATTGTTTAATTAAACAATACTATTAATTAAACACTATTATTATTATAAATTAAACAAAATAATTATAAAATAATTTAATAAATGATAATATTAATTAATTAATCTTGTTATTTAGTTAATATTAATATTAATTAATTAAATAATTAATAATATATTAAATAATTATTTGTTATTTAAATAATTAATTATTATTATCAATTTATTAATATTAGAGATATGTGTAATATTTTGATACATTTTGGAGATAATAATTTTTAATAAAATAAAATGATTTAATTATTTATAATATAATAATATATTATAAAAACAATATTATTATATTATTTAATTATACTTTAATAAATAAAATTAATAAATAATAAAATATTAAAAGTATGATAATTATTTAATTAATTGCAATTCAATAATTAATTAAATAATAATGTCATTTTTAAATATAATGATAATACTTTTAATTATATTATATTATTTTACAATAAGAAGATAGTATTTAACTAAAATAATATTACTTAATTCGAAATATTATTATTTATAATATAATTATATTATAGTATACATAGTTAGAGATATTAAATATATTATAGTTTATTTAAATATGATATTTAAATCAATTATAATTTAATAATTAATTAAAAAAATCATTTCATTAAATTATAAATATATTAAATATATTATAATTTAATTAAATATGATATTAATAAATTATAATATAATAATTAATTAAAATAATTTCATTAAATTATAGTATTATATTATAATTTAATTAAAACAATTAATATAGGTTGATGATAAATAAGAGTATTAAAATAATGATGAATAATATTATAACAATATAATATATTATCCCCGGATGCGAGCGCCACCATGACAACTGGGAGGCACGTGTTGGACGTTCCTTGGCATGGGATCCCACGACGTGACACCATGCATTAACCCCCCTGGATGCCTTCCTCCTCTCGTCGTTAATGGCACATTCAAGAAGCTTCATTTGGACGTCCCCTCACCTGCTAGCTGGACGCACTCCTCGTACAGTGCACATTTACTTTGGCTCTCTGCTCATTTATATGGCGTGTGCAAGCTAGGATTACTACCCCTTAAGCAGGACAAAGAACATCAATGAAAGCACTTTCACCATTTCTATTTGGCTCTGTCTTCATCTCTGTTGGTTTTGCTCTGTGAATTATCACCCTGATCTATGGAATTGGGTGGGGCTTCACTCTGTGCTCCCAATCATGACCAAGCTATGTGGTTCTCCTCATTGGGGAAGTGGAAGCAGGGGAAAATCCCAACGCCCCCCTATTCCTGTCATTGGGGATGGGTATGACCTGGGTGTCTCATTTACGCTCCACACTCTGATAGACGACTGGGAAGCGCAACTGGTCTCGGACCACTTGGCCTTGGGGAAAGATGGAAACAACATCAACCACTACTGGCTAATGAAGAAAATGATGGGTAAGCTCATGGATGACATGTTAAATAACTAGGGCTTAGTAGAGGTGGGCAGTGGAAGTGCCTCGGGGTGCTCATACAGTTGGCCACAACGCGCCCTTGGAAGGTCCCACAACTCCTCCAGCTCCATTCCTGGCTCCTTCATCTCTGCCTATTGTCTTCCAACTCCACCCGTGGCTCCTCCAGCTCCTCCTGCGGCTCCTCCAGCTCCGTTCCCGGTTCCTTCCACCATTGGTTCTCCTCCCAACAAGAAATTATGCAACCGAGCAGGAACATGACCCCATGGAATGCTCGTAAAATGGAGCCGCTTCTTGTTAAGCTGCTAGAGCCCGATGAATATTTCCAGGGTGGTTTCTCAATTCTGGAGGAAATCCCTCCTAAATAACCTCCTCTTGTCAACCCGGAAGACTGGTTCTCCCTGCTCTTTCCATTTTTTTGTTATGGACCTTTTAGGATTTTTTTGTACAAGTTATTACTTGAAATTTGATGTTCATTAATTAAAATTAATGAACGTCAAATTTCACATCTTGGGCATTGACACAATGCGACATAACCCTTGATGAACGCCACAATGCAACAAAAGCCTTGATAAACATCACAATGCGACACAAACCTTAATGAACGTCAAATTTCACATTGTGATATATGTCGCATCTTGGGTTGTGTCGGCATATGTTTCAAATATCATTGTCACAATGCGACATAACCCTTGATGAATGCCACAATGCAATGTAACCCTTGATAAACATCACAATGTGACATAAACCTTGATGAACATCAAATTTCACATTGTGAATATGTCGCATCTAACCCTTGATGAATGGCACAATGTAACATAACCCTTGATAAACATCACAATGCGACATAAACCTTAATGAACGTCAAATTTCACATCTTGGGCATTGTCGCAATGCAACATAACCCTTTATGAATGCCACAATGCAACATAAGCCTTGATAAACATCACAATGTGACACAAACCTTAATGAACGTCAAATTTCACATTGTGAATATGTCGGATCTTGGGTTGTGTGTCAACATATGTGTCACATATTGAGCACTGTCACAATGCGACATAACCCTTGATGAATGCCACAATGCAATTGTAACACCTGATAAACATCACAATGCGACATAAACCCTTGATGAATGTCAAAATTTCACATTGTGAATATGTCGCATCTAACCCTTGATGAATGCCACAATGCAACATAACCCTCGGTAAACATCACAATGCGACATAAACCTTGATGAACGTCAAATTTCACATCTTAGGCATTGTCACAATGCGACATAACCCTTGATGAATGCCACAATGCAACATAAGCCTTGATAAACATCACAATGCGACACAAACCTTAATGAACATCAAATTTCACATTGTGAATATGTCGCATCTTGGGTTGTGGTCGACATATGTGTCACATATTGGGAATTGTCGCAATGCGACATAACCCTTGATGAATGCCACAATGCAACGTAACCCTTGATAAACATCACAATGCAACGTAACCCTTGATAAACATCACAATGCAACATAAACCTGATGAACGTCAAATTTCACATTGTAAATATGTTGCATCTAACCCTTGAGCAATGCCACAATTGCAACATAACCCTTGATAAACATCACAATGCGACATAAACCTTGATGAACTTCAAATTTCACATCTTGGGCAATGCCACAATGCGACATAACCCTTGATGAACGCCACAATGCAACATAAGCCTTGATAAACATCACAATGTGACATAAACCTTAATGAACGTCAAATTTCACATTGTGAATATGTCGCATCTTGGGTTGTGTCGACATATGTGTCACATATTGGACATTGTCACAATGCGACATAACCCTTGATAAACATCACAATGCGACATAAACCTTGATGAACATCAAATTTCACATTGTGAATATGTCGCATCTTGGGTTATGCCATCATATACCAGACACTTTAGCAAACCATGACTCACTTTGGTTAACCATATTTGACTTTAGCAATGTGACATAAACCTTAATGAACGTCAAATTTCACATTGTGAATATGTCGCATCTTGGGTTGTATCGGCATATGTTTCACATATTGGGCATTGTCGCAATGCGACATAACGCTTAATGAACGCCACAATGCAACGTAACCCTTGATAAACATCACAATGAGACATAAACCTTGATGAAGGCCAAATTTCACATTGTGAATATGTCGCATCTTGGATTGTGTCGGCATATACAAGACACTTTATCAAACCATGGCTGACTTTGGTTAACCATATTTGACTTTAGTTTGACCATATTCAACTATATAATAAAACTATTAAAACTAAACTAATTTTAATATTTACATATAATAAAACTATTAAAATTAAACTAATTTTAATATTTATATATAATAAAATTATTAAAATTAAACTACATTCAAATCTCAAAATTATTCAAAAAAAATCTCACAAAATTACCAAAAAGAACTATGCATTTTAAATTTTTTTAGACCATTTTTAAAGTTTCATATCTAATTCATTATTTATATATATATATAACTTTAACTATATATCAAACTCACATCAATCTTTAACTATATATAAACATTATTATAGAAATAGTTAAAAAAATTAAAATTAAGTTAAAAAAATTAATAATAAAATTAAAATTAAAATTAAGTTTAAAAAAATTAATAATAAATATTCCATGTTTAAAAAAATAATTTAAATAACTATATTTTCTAATTTTTAGAAACTTGTAAGTTTTATAATTTAATAATTCATATTTATTTATATGAGTTAGTAAACTATTTCAAAATAGTTTATTAATCTATTTTAGAATTGAAATTTAAACAACAATTTAATATCATAATATAAAAATTGAAAATCAATTTAAAATAATTAAACTATACCATAATAAAAAAATTTAAAAGCAATTTAAAATAATTAAACTATACCATAATAAAAAAATTGAAAAGAAATTTAAAATAATTAAACTATACCATAATAAGATATGCATAACACATATACAACACAAAATATGTAAATAATATAAAATTTAAAAAATAATATAAATATTACAATATAAAAATTTGAAAACAATTTAAAATAATTAGATTATAGTATGGTGGATTAATTTTTTTAGACCATTTCCCTGGGTTGGTAGGTGTGGGGGGGAGTAATGTTTTACTCCAAGGGGAATAAGAGGAAAGAGTTTGCTTGGGGCATCGGGAGAAAGACCAACAATGGAGCGGAATGGCTCGCTCTCATCAAAGGTCTAGAGATAGCTATAAACCTGAGCATTGAGAACTTGAAGGTTATCAGGGACTCTCTCATTGTCATCAGAGATTCCAAAAGCATTGTCACCAAAAGGAAGAACGACACCTCTAAATTGCATCATCTCCTTCTCAGCATCAACAAAGAATGCAAACATGTTTCCTATCTTCATGTTCTGAGAAGCCTAAATGGGAAAGCTGATGCAATGACCAATAAAGGAGTTGGACTTACTTACAGTTCCCTAAATTTTGGCAATGTCATCCTCGAAAACATATGGATTCCTTAGCCCAGGGTTTCACCAAATAACCTCCTTACTCCACATTTCTTCTAAGGGGCTTCTCAAGCATTCGAATTCAAACTATAGACATTTCAAATTTTTGAATTTCAATAACACCACCAATCCTTTTGACGGTCATCTTGATCTTCATGGGATCTCCACTTATTCCAGCATTTATGGCTATTGGTCGGCTTGCCAGTTGGCTGGAATTCGAAGCTTGGGGCTTGGCTTAAGACAGGAAGGGTCGATTTTAGACCACATTCTTCTCGTTGGTTTCTAGTCAGTCTGGTTTGTGCTTGTTTCTCTACTGGTTCTTTGTTCGAGTATGGAGCATCATTTGCATTCGCAGGATGGGGATGGTGTACACTTGAAGTGAATTAGGTGCAGTAAGGCTATCAGAAATCCTAACGGTGCCTGTAGTTGGTATATCCCGATGGTGGATGATGAATTGGGCGTCTCGACGGATAAATGTAACTCTGTGGTTGGAAGAATTCAAGGTGTTGAAGAGAGGCAAGGCCTCACGAAATATGATTTGGAAATGCAGAATCGTTTGTAGGAGTTGGAGGGACAAGTCCGCCTGGTTCATATGAAAACTTGGAGTTCAAGAGAGTCCTAACTCGTCTTTATTCCCTATCTCAAGCAACACATACTAAAGTGAAACATCAGAACAACATAGTGGCTGAGAAGGTTGAACACTTGGAAGAGACTCTGGGTCTTTGCTACCCCCATAAAAAACACAAATCTGGTGCTACGAGCAGCGAAATGGTTACTGTCCTTGGTAGGAAGATGGAAAAGCTGAAGCAATTCATGGCTCATGCTGGGAAATTTGTCGACCTAAGCTCAGACAAGTATGGGACTGCTAAATCTGCAGGCGCGGTCATGGACACTGGCATACACTAGCTACTAGACGGTTGGCCCTGTCTTTTTTTTGGTTTTGTTATGCACCTCCATCAGTTTTTATGTTTTTTTGCTTTGTTCCACTAAAATTCATAGGCTAGGAGCATTTCATAGGATTGGCACACTTTTAGACAGCTTCAATTCTTAGTTTTTTCTGTATAAGGCACCTGTGTAGCTATGTTTTACTTTTGTATTAGCCTTCTTGGACAATTTGTTAAGTGCTACAGTTTCCATAGATCTGGAAGGTATCATTTTAGCTACAAGCATGTAAAATATGAAAATGGAGTGTTGGATGCTACCCTTCTATGGGAGCAATCTGCCTATGCGCTATGTATTTTTGGTTTTATTTTTAATCAAAGCTACTCAACTGTTTGTATTAAAAAAAAAATCATTTATAAAGTTTCATATCTAATTCATTTTATATACATATATATATATAACTTTAAATATATATCAAACACGCATCAATCTTTAATTATATATATAAACATTATTATAGAAATAGTTTAAAAAATTAATAATAAAATAAAATTAAAATTAAGTTATCCATGAGATGTAGAATAGTTGGTGGTGGGGTATGGTTAAGACACCCCCTAAGCGGAAAGGTCATCGGTTCTAATCTTGTGGATACCAAAAAATCCAACCATGTTAAGGGTTGGTGCGGTCCAGGCCGGGTGCGATCCCTGGGTGATTTTGACGGTGTAGATGCCCCTGGTTCGTGGTAACTTAGCCAAAAGTAAACTTGCTAGTCAAGGAGGTTCCACCACTTTGCCAACAAAAAAATTAAAAATTAAAATTAAGTTAAAAAAATTAATAATAAATATTCCATGTTTAAAAAAATAATTCAAATAACTATATTTTCTAATAAATTCAAATAACTATATTTTCTAATTTTTAGAAACTGGTAATATTTATAACTTAATTCTTCATATTTATTTATGAGTTAGTAAACTATTTCAAAATAATTTATTAATCCATTTTAAAATCGAAATTTAAACAACAATTTAATATTATAATAGAAAATTTGAAAACAATTTAAAATAATTAAACTATACCATAATAAGATATGTATAAGAACTTGGATTCATAATAGAAGTTGTTCGAGATCTGATGTCCGAACTGGTGGGAAAAGAGCTCTGCTAGGGTTTGTGAAAACCTGATCCAGCCACCTGCTCTCTCGTGCCATCCCTGCCATGGCGGCCTCTAGCGGAGGTCACTCCAAAACTTCCTTCAGCACTCAAGCCGCTAGACGCACGTAAACATATACGCCTCTCCTCCTGATGGGATCAGACCCAACCTCTGCAACTCCAGGACAGCACTTAGGAAAACCTAACTCCAGTACGGCTAAAGAAGAAGAGAATCTGGTCAGCCCTGCAGCCAATGTTCAGACAGCCGCAAGCCAGAACCAAGATGCACCAGTAAGGAATAAGGAACCATCCAATGCAGCCAATAAGTGCAGGCCAAAAACGACTCAAATTCCAAGGTATGAAGTCACGTCCAATCTAGTTAGCCAGCATATCCAATACATGCACGACCACGCTATAATATGCAAATTTATAGGGCTTTGGCCAACAGAAAAGAATCTTACTTGGTGGATCACCAATACTTGGAAACCAAAAGGCCAATGCGAGCTTAAATTAGGGTCAAAAGGCTTCTTCACCATGATATTTTAGAATCTAGAAGATAAGAATCGTATATTTCAGGGAGGACCTTACTTTCTTCACTCTGTAGGACTATACATTAGGGATTGGAAAGAAAATTTTAGTCCAGAGAAAGAGGACTTCAAAGTTGTCCCTGTCTAGATATGGCTTTACTCTCTACCCCAAGAATACTGGATCCTTAAAACCCTCGCCGGCATTGGTAATACTCTCGGATCTTTTGTTCAAGCCTCTTATGCCACCCTTGCTACCCGTTACAACTCCTATGCTCGCATCTGCATTTACATGGACATCTAAGCAGCCTTCCCAGAAGCTATCTTCCTTTCCTTCCAAGACACGGAATGGATCCAACCTCTGGACTATGAACACATACCCTTCTGATGCAGAAAATGCCATGAACATGGGCACCTCTTCCGTGAATGCCCCCTAAACTCTAGACCCAAATCAAGTCCTCCCCAAAGCAAGACAGATGAAGATGGTTTCACTAAAACCAACACTCGGAAGAGATCTGGAAAAAAAGCACCTATACCCACCACCGCCACCAACCCGGATTGCCATAACAGCTTTGTTGTTCTTTCCTAGCAAGCTCCCGATCTTCCTGATTCTGATATTCCCAATCCTGCAGAGATGCCTGAGGACTCTGCCCCTGGAGTTGATCTCAAAACCTCCATACCCTCACCCTCTGTCGACTGCCTCCTGGATCTGGACAACATGGAAATTGGAGAATTAGATCTTGAAGCCATCCAGGAAGCTTGGGTCAAGAATGATATTCACAATATACCACAAAGCCAGTTAGACCTTTTCAAAGAAGCCTATCAGTCCCTAGCCTTTAACCATCTCTTTCCCCCACTCTCGGATACAACCGCCACTCCACCCGACCCCAATCACCTGGGAGTTAGCAAGATTCTCAAGTGCAAGGAAATCCCTAAGGGCCAAAACATTCTCTCGAACAAAGGGAGAAAGCCCAACAAGCAGCTTCTCCGTGAGTTAGGGGAACACTTAATTGATTCAGGCATGAGCAACAAGCTCACTAGTATTTACCAACCCTTGCATTAATGGAGCTACAACTTATCAGTTGGAACATAAGGGGAATCGGTAGTGATTCCAAAAAAAGAATGTTGAAAAATAAGATCCTCAAAGAAAAGCTTGCGCTCATAATGCTACATGAAACCAAAGCCTCGGAGCCCAAGCTCTGCTCCTTCATCAAGAACTATTGGAAAAAGGAAGATGTAGTGGCCACGAACGCTAGAGGAGCCTTCGGTAGCATTGCCATTGCATGGGACCCTAACATTATCAAACTGGATGGTTTCTTCTCCAACCACAACACTCTTTCGGGAAACTTCCACATTCTGGGAACCACTCACAAAGGAACCATCACCAATGTGTATGGTCCCCAAGGTATTGACTAGAAAATGCACCTTATCAGCTATCTTTCTTGGCTTCATGATCATCTTCACAACATGCACTGGATCCTGGGAGGCGACTTCAATATCATCACAAACCTCAACGAGAAAAAAGGAGGTATTTGCAGATTAGAAAGTGACAGTAACGCCTTTCAATCTTTTATCAGAGACCACTCCCTGGCGGACTTGGAAACGAATAATGTCACTTTCACTTGGAAGAACAGAAGGGGGGGAAACAACCAAGTTGCCTCGAGATTGGACCATTTCCTCATCTCTGATTCTCTGCTTTTAAATCAACTCAATCTCTCTTGCTCCATCCTACCTCATGCAGGCTCTGATCACTGGCCGATCTGCCTTCATCTTGAATGGGACTCCCCTGACTCTCGTAGACGCTTCCGTTTCGAGCATTTCTGGCTCTCCCATCCTAGTTTGAGGGACAAAATCAAGGACTGGTGGCTCTCCTATAAGGGGAAAGATGGAACCCTCATGTACTACTTTCAATAGAAGCTCAAGTTCATTAAAAAGTAGCTTAAAATCTAGAACAAAGCTGAGTTTGGCAACATTCTAGAAGAAAAATGCAAGCTGGAATGGGATCTACAGGACATCCAGTCCTATGCCATCCATCAGGGCTACACGGATGATCTCAAGCACCAGGAGCAACAACTTCTAAATCAATTGGATGAGAGAAACCATTAGGAGGATACACTCTAGAGGTAAAAATCGAGGGTTCAATGGCTCAAAGAAGGAGAAAAAAACACCAAATTCTTCCATAATGCTATGATCCAACGCAGGAAAAACAATAGAATCACCCGGTTAAAAAGTAGCATGGGAGAAACTGTCCTGAACAAAGACAATATTGAAAGAGAGCTCATCCTCTTCTACAATAACCTCCTTCAGGACACTAATCAGGACAGAGAGCAGGCATCTCAACACATTCTGCAGCATATCCCTCATCTTGTCACTAATGAGCAGAACAACAATCTCATGAGCCCCATCACCCCTGAAGAAGTGGAAACTGCATTTATGGAAATGAAGCCCGGCAAAGCCCCTGGCCTTGACGGATTCACCATCGAATTCTTCCAAAACTTCTGGGAATTTGACAAAGACGAAATTTTGCAGGTAGTTGAAGACTCCCGCTCTTCGGGTTCCATTCTCCCTGCGTTCAACTCCACTTTTCTTGCTCTTATCCCCAAAACCAATAAGCCCGCTGATCCCACCAACTTCCGCCCCATTTCCCTCTACAACATAATCTATAAAATTATCACCAAGGTCATTGCCAACCGTCTTAAGCCCCTGCTTCCCCTCCTCATCTCCCCTGAGCAATCTGGCTATTTTGAAGGCCACCAAATCATGGATGGTATCATCACCGCTCATGAAGTCATCCACTCCCTCAAAACTTTCTCCCTTCATGGGATGCTCATCAAGCTGGACCTCTCCAAAGCTTTCGACAAAACCAACTGGAGCTTTCTCAAAGACACCCTTCTGGCCTTTGGTTTCTCACCTCAATGGGTAAGTTGGATTATCTCCCTCGTTTCCTCTGCCTTATTTTCCATTTTGGTTAATGGCTCCCCCTCTTCCACCTTTTCGCCTTCAAGAGGAATCAGGCAGGGGGATCCTCTCTCCCCCTACCTTTTCATTCTCCTAGCGGAAAGTCTAGGTCGAAGTATCAAGGCAGCAGTCGGCAACAACCATATTCAGGGCATCAAACTCAATGGTAAAGGCAACACTCACTCGCATCTTCAATTTGTGGAAGACACCATGCTAATGGGAAAATCCAATATTATAGAAGCTAAAGCCTTCCGCAGCATTCTCCTCTCCTTCAACGAGGCCTCTGGTATGACAATAAACAATCTTAAGTCTCAAGTTTTATTCTTTAACACTCACCTGCAGGTGCAAAACTGTATCATGAGAGTGGTTGGCTTCCCGAAAGGCTCCCTCCCCTACAAGTTTCTAGGAGCCCCCCTGATCGCTTCTGCCCTCAAACACTCTTCCTGGAAAGATCTCCTTGTTGCCCTTGAGATCAAGCTTGCCTCCTGGACCTTCAGATATCTCAATTTTCCTAGTCGTCTCATTCTTCTCAAATCTGTCTTACAGGCCATGCCACTCTATCTCTTCTCTGCTATGGCAGCGCCCAAGTTTATCCTCAAATCCATCTGTAACCTGCAGAGAAACTTCCTTTGGGGAGGATCTACTCAAAACAGAAAATGGGATCTCATTGCTTGGGACAAACTTTGCACCCCAAAAAATGAAGGCGGCCTAGGATTGTGAGATCCTTGTATCCTTAACGATGTTCTTTGTGCCAAGTTACTTTGGAGATGCTGCAGAGAAAAATCCACCATGTGGACTCACATTTCGTTGCAGAAATATGCTGACAACTCCCATCACCATGACCTGATCAAGCATGACACTCTCCCCAAAGGATCCCTTATATGGAATTCAGCCTGGGCGCAAAGAGATCTCATTTGTAAGCACAATTTTTGGGAGGTTCGAAATGGCAACATCGCTCTCTTCTGGGAGGATTCCTATAGCCAATTACCACCCCTCCACTTCCTCCCCGCAACAGAGAATCTCCGCATTCAAACTCAACAACGAGGCTGGCACCACATCTCCCATTATTGGGAGCCGAGCAATACCTCTGACACTTGGAGAGCCTGGAAAACCCAGAATCAATGGAACGGAGACTTCAACAGTGCAGGAGCTCAAACCTTCTGGAAAGAGCTTAGCAACAGGAAAATACTCGTCTCTGGTGATGAAGACAAGCTGCATTGGGGACACTAGCAGAAAGGTTTTTTCACCATCAAAGAAGCTTACCAGCTCTCCCACATCATTCCCCCCCTCCAAAGGATCCCATCTGGGGGGAAATCTGGGATGTGCACTTATGGCCAAAAGTCAAAACTTTCCTTTGGCTGGTGGCGTGGAGAAAAATTCATTTGGGACCAGCTCACCAAAAGAGGTTTCGAAGGACCTTCTCTCTGTGTCTTTTGCAGGCGACATGAGGAGAATCAGAATCATATCCTCAATTCATGCACCTTGTCTTGGCCATTTGGGACTGGGGTTCTCTTATTTTTCGTCGATCAGACCGCAATAGAGATGACATCAGAGACGTTATCACCAGCTGGACCCCTAATCCCTTCGCAAATCCTATTCTGAATCATATTTGGCTCCTCTTCCCAGGTCTGGTCCTATGGAACCTCTGGAAAGAACGCAACAGGCGAATCTTCCTCAGTAGCTCCTTTCCTGTGACTAGCCTTACCACTCTTATCCATGGAAACCTCCAAGAGTCCCTAAGATTAATCGCCTGGAATGTTGCCGACCACTTCTGTCAACCTCACGAAAGCATCATTTTAGCTGACTAGAATTTCATCCTCCAACCGAGCAGCATCCCTCCTCCTCTTCGCACCCCCTCTTTTTGCATCCCGTCCTATTGGTCTCCTCCCCTCCTTTCTCCCCTCAAGCTTAATTTCGATGGCACTTCTAAGGGTAATCCAGGTCCAGCAGGTATACGAGGAGCCTTCAGAAATGGCAAAGGCGAGATCATTCATATCTTCTCTAATTACATTGGCATTAACACTAATAATGTGGTGGAGCTGCTGGCCCTTCTAACATGCTTAAAAATCGCCAGCAAAAAAGGGTGGAATTCCATCACCATAGAAGGCGACTCTCATATCATCATCAACACAGCTCACAGACTGCACTGTGGCACGGCCATCTCCGAGCTCTCCAAACACTGGAGGCTCGATTGGCTAAAAGAGCAGCTGCTTGACAATATAAAAAAATTTAGGTTTTTGGCACCAGCCATATCCGGCGTACGGCCAACAAGCTAGCCGACCACCTTGGTAATAATGGAGCTGACATATCCAAAGAGAAGATCGACTCTGCCTAGCTCATTTTCAAAGAACAAGCTATCAGGGATCAGCTCACGAGCATCGCCTGTCAAGACCTTGTCCCCCCACCGCAGGTGCATGATGGAAAAGACACCTCCAATGTCTTGCCTGTTTTTCAGGCCACCTGTCCTACCTCTAGCTGCCACCCTCCAGCCAGCTGCATGACCGGACTATCCCGGAGCTCCTCCCCTGCCCACGTGCCAACCGAGACATCTTCTACCACCCATGCAAGACATTAATCTAGCAGATGGTCCCTCTGCCCAAAACCTTGTTTCATTCCCATCATTTGACCTCTCCCACGTGCGCTCTGTCCTGCTTCTCGCTGCTCAGCTGGTAAGAGTTTCTTCCATCATGACTCCCTCTCTCGGACATGAATGGAGCTGTCCTCTGGTTATTATGACCCTTACTGGCCCTCTTCATGCTATTTACTCGGTCCTAGAGCTCCTCTCCTCCACTGAAGTCTGTTTTCTTGTTTTGTTGTGCAAGGACTCAATCTTTAGCCTTGGCGTTTTGAGTTCCTGCACTATCGCTACGCGTTACTTCTCTCCCTTGCAGCAGGCTCGACCCTCCCTTGTTCCTCTGCTGAGTTTTCCCTGGCCCTTTGTCTTTGCACCTGCTACCACCGAGCACCAAGGCCACCATTCTTACCCCGAGCTGTCTACAAAGATGCCACCCAAGAAGATGCGCACCCATTAGGATTCAATTCAGGCTTTTGCAAAGCCAATCCTGGGCATTGAGCCAAACCTTGAGGAGCTGCCTGGGGGATCTTCCACCTCCCCCATGAGACTTATGAGGGGGGTGGTGGATAAGGATTTCACGTACCATTCGCAAATTCCCACTCAGGCCCAGAATGAAATTACGGAAGCTGAAGAAGAGTTCAAGGTCTCATGCAAATGCTTGACGGATGAGGAAATTAGAGAAGAATTCGAGGGTCTTATCCCAGATCCCGGAAACACCAAAGGTAGGGCCACCCTATATCAAAAAACCTTGGACCTGTACTGGACCCATAAGAAGATTTTAGGCTGAGCCCTCACTGACAGGAATGAAGCTCAGGCAGAAATTCTCCTTCAGCTGGATGAACTACAGGACGTGATGAAGCAGCTCCTGTATAACCAGAATCAATTCGCCCGGTGTTTGGGGATCACCCTTGCTAAGGATCCCACTACTCAACCCATGCAGCCGGATTACACGAATAGCTAACGCAGGCTGGTCTATTGTCTCTGTTTTTTAGATTTTCAGTCTAGTTAGATTTAGACTTTGCTTCAAGACTCTCTTGTTTTAAGTTGACATTCCCACCATTTTGAGGTCTGTTTTCTCTGTAATGAGAGGGCCATTAATTCTCAATTGTGTTTTTTGAGGTCTGTTTTCTCTTCTATCAGAGGGCCTATATACTCTGAAACTCTGTATATTTTGGTTTGATAATATAAGAAACTGAAACTAGCTTATAAAATATATATATATATATATGTATAACACATATACAACACAAAATATGTAAAATAATATAAAATTTAAAAAATAATATAAATATTACAATATAAAAATCTGAAAACAATTTAAAATAATTAGATTATATTATGGTCGATTATACAAAATAATAAATACTCATGTTTAAAAAAATAAAATTACTGTCATTATATGAAAATAATTTATTTTATATCATTTACATTATTTATTTCACAAATTATATTATTTATTCCATATATTAAAAATTATATAAAAAAATTAAATTATATAAATATACATTATTTTATAAACTTCTCCATATTTTAAAAAATAAAATTATTATCATTTTATAAACTTCTCCATATTTTAAAAAATAAAATTATTATCATTATATATTAAAAGTGGAAATAATTTATTTTATATTATTTACATTATTTATTTCACAAATTATATTATTTATTCCATAAATTAAAATTTATATATATATCAACACTATTATAAGTGTTACTTTTTTAATATCAATTATATTTGAATATATATTATTTTTAAATTATATTAATAATTTAAATTTGCAACCAATATAAAGATAATACAAATTTTACAATTTAAAATTATTATTAAATTAATAAAATCTAAATTTAATATTTTATAACACTTTGATTGCAACCAAGTATATTTCTATTTTTTATAAGTTAATTATTATTATTACTATATTGATATTTCCAATATAAAGGAAATAAACTTATATTATATAATTATTTTTAAATATTTTTTAAATCTTGATTTTAAAGATTCAAATTTAAACACTATTTTTTCAAAATAATTTGTTTTGGGTTCAACCCAATGTAAATGTAAAAATAATAGATACAACCTGCCACTTCTCCTGTTCTCCATTAACCTAGCATGCGCACGGAAAAAGGATCTTAAATAATAACTATTAGTAACTAATAATTTGATATTTGAATTAAAAAAATCAATACGTTGAAATGATCTTAGATAATAACTGTTAGTAAGAGGGACTAATAATTTGATATTTGAATTAAAAAAATCAATACGTTGCCTTTTGCATTGAATACACTGGTTGCGGGCTCCGGTGAACACACGTACTATTGGGCCGCATATGCAAAGAAACTTCAGAGTCCCTGAAAAACTGATATTATATCATTGTGAGAGAAAATAACTTCTTATTTATATAACCAAAACAAGAGCCACGAGGTGGCGATGTCCTCGACAGTGAAGTTGGAAACTATAATGCCATTGCCAATGCCATATAAATCAGCAGAGGTAATTTTTTCAACAGAAGCAGAGAAATTCAAGGCAGCCATGCTAATGCATGTATTTGTGTGTTTGCATAGTCAGAGAAACCATTTTTTATGTTAAGTTCATTGTTGTGCACTTGATTTTCTAAATCTAAATTGATCGCACAGTTGAAGAAATGAGAATCTAGAGAACAATTTCAAAAATTAAAGATGTTGATGTTTTGATTGTCTAAATCTAAAGTGATGTCATACTTGAGTAAATGAGAATCCTGAAGCTGGTTCACAAACCGTATGCAGAAAAGTCCATAGCAATATGGTGTTCATATATTTCCAAGTGCAACAAAGCTAACAGTGAAATCATATTATTGATAAAAATCGAGATACCAAAAACACCATTGCATGATTTGTTTCAATTGTCCGAAGTCCATAGCAATATGGTATGCATATATGTCTAAGTGCAACAAAACTAATAGCGTAATTATTCTATTGACAAGTATCAACATCTGAAATCTGTTTTTAAATCAACATTTTTTAAATCTGTTTTTAAATTGAAGGCTTTTAAAAGAATAGGAAGTAGCAAATGTTTTTTTCCATTTGCTCTTAAATCAAAGATTTAAATTTACATTTTTCGATGTTTATGATAAAACCATGTATCTAAATCATTTTATGCAATCACAAATTACATTTGAACATAAAAAATCAATAAAACTGTGTTTTCAAATGGTATTATTATTGGGCATTTGTTAATGTATGAAAATAAGGGCATGGCAACGAGCTTTGCCAACAACAAAAAGCTGCAATGCAAGAAGCATTTCTAAGGCAAAGAGAAGGGCCACCAAATATGCTGGTGGTAAATTGTTTTTTTTTGCATTGGACAGTAAACATTATGAAGAACAGTAAGTGATGGGAAGAGCACAGACATTTTCTTGCATATCAAACATTTTTTTCTATTATAATTGTTACAACATCAAGGAAAAACAAGAAAGTCTAACAAGCCTTCCAAAATATATTGTTGCAGTAATCAAATGCTTCAAAAGTATATCATATAAAAGAGCAAAATTGTAAAAGCAGAAAACTAGGTGTATGCCTCTAGAAGTATTCAAATGAAGTTCTTTTTCCTGAATATGTATTTATATGTTTCGATCAAAATCATAGGAAGAGTGTCTGGCAACATATAGGATGCATGGACAGGTGTTGTATACATCAAGGCAAAATTGTAGCATCTGACCATCCTGACTGTAAGGTCACATTAGAAGTATCCATGTTCACTTGGTAAGACCATGAGTATATAAAAAAAACAAAGTTTTTGCAAAGTTTTTTTCTTTTCTTTATATGGAAGTCGGTGGCAATATGCATAAGTATTTTCCAGATGTCGATATCTGCTTTGCAAAATTTGAGCTGAAACCATTATGACCAGTGTGCTTGCAAGGGTGCTGTAGTTTTCTTCCTGCGCATTGGGAAAAAGGAAAATATTATGATTAAGAGCAAGAGACAATTGAAACCAAAAGATGTCACAGAAAAGTTAAATGTGACAAGAATAGTAGTCACACAAGTATAATGTAGGAGTTGGATGTGTTGATTGGTGCAAGGACAGAATACATGAAATCTTTGATTTTGGAAATTTGATTGGAGCATTTGCAAGTGCTTAGAAAATAATCAATCTGGAATGAAAAAAGAATGGAAGGAAGTTTCAAATTCAATGTTGTAAGAAACAATTGATCTAAAAACATATAAAAAATGCAGTTGACATAAACAAGTGACAAGTGTTATGTTTAGGGTAAGACATTGACAACTGCAAATTAGCTTTTGGATCCTCATTCCATGTTTTTGTTTGGTGCATAGACATTTTTTTTTTGGATATGGGAAAAGACAAAGGAAAAATTGAAGACAACTATATGGAGATCAAAAAGTCTGTATGCAATTTGCACCATTGTTTCCCTATAGTTATGTGAGAATAAGTTATGCAGTCAAAAGCCGAAATCTGATTCTAAAATTAACATGGTATACGTACATATTGAAATTGAAAACAGACTTTGTGGCAATAGAAAATATTAGGTTACAGGAGCATGATAGAAAACAAAAATATGCAGCGATGTGTAGGCATATAGCAGCTATGTGTTTAACATACCTTTTGCTCAGATTTTTATAAATTCAAGTACTCGGTTGTTCATTGCCAAAGTGAAAACTCCTTGCTGATTGAATTTGCGGAGATGGTAAATAGTTGATGAAATTGATTTACAATATTGTTCATATGATATGGCTGCAACATATGGGCAGTATTCCTTCAGTTGTATCCCTTGGAGAGTGCATTCGATAATGCCATCATCGGTTTCCAACTTGCAGTGTAAGATATGTTCAAATGTCGTGTGTGTCGCATGGTTGCAAAACCAACAATAGGTTGTGCTTTGAATCATAGGAAGCTTGCATTCTGAACATGTGCATTGGAAAGGTGGTGCAAAAGCATTCTTAATTTTGAGTTTTCCAAACATCTATTACAGGTTTGAATATCAGAAATAGGAAAAATGTGACATTTTGTAGGGGTCAATAGAAGTTGCAAAGAAAAGTTGAAAGTGCAGTATTCAGTGCAAGTGTGTGACTTATGTTTTTCAAATTGTTATTTGAAATGCAATAAACATGAAATTAATCTATGTCTCTACTTTTAATCAGTTCCAGACATTAATAAGAATATGAAACCTGCAATGAAAAGGAGTTTTTGGACATGTTGCAAGGACATGTTTTTTTTAATCGATTTGAGCAAGGAAATCTATTGACTGGATCAATATATAGAACAATCAAGTTTGCTTGAATGGAAGAGTTAATAGCAATTGAAAGTTGTCTATGCTGAAAGAGAAGTAAACAGGAGAATATAATATTGGTTAAGCTTGTGAAGAAAAGAAGAACCATGTTTAGGAATGAAATAAATTGAAATGTGAAATAATTGAATGCATTATCAGTATTGGAAGGGAATTGCAAAATGACTTTAACTATGTTTGTATAACTGTAGTTTTTATGCCCGGAATTCTATAAATGCAGAATGAACGTAGGAAAGCAAATACTTTTTTCATAGTACTAGTTCAAAATGAATAGGGAAAGGCATTTTTCGATAGCTCACCTGTGTTTTTGCTTCAATTACTGGCAGCAAACTCTGAATTGCAAATTCATCATTCAAAGGATCAATAAATTTTGCCTGGAAAGTCCTCATCAGGTGGCTACCTTTTGGGCCTGTCCTGATAATGTTTTTTATTAAATAAAGAGGAGGTTTGTCCTGTGCAAGTTGTTGTTGAACGCGCAGAAAGAAACTTTTATAGTTTTCATTGACTTGAAACTGTAAAGGGGAAAAAATGAAACAGTAAGATAGCAGAAAACATGTCTGATGAACAAAAGCAGATGCCGTAAAAGGGAATTTCAGTGTATTTAAGGTGCAAAGAACAGGGGGAAAGGGTTTGTTTTCTTTTGTTTTGGCAGAAAGTTCATTAGAACTAAACAATATCTCTATGTATGTAATCATTTTTAATAGATACAGAGTGAGCAGTGTACAGTGGCATAGTCATTTGCAGTTTCACCATCTCTGATGTAGAAATCCAACTGCTTGTTGATGTATTGACAACTGACCACCATTATTGCAATAGTACCAATGACATATGTTTCGTCTGACGACACGAGCTCTGAAATTGTCATGTCAGGAGGAAGACAATGCAATTTACGGACCTGTTCTATTGTTTCAATACAGGTGGAAGGCAATATTGCTATTGAATTTATAGCATCTCCGTGATCATACCTTTTTTCTTTAATTCAAATCCAGTTATTCGTATGCTCTTCCTAGGAAAGAGAAAGTTACCAAATCGGTTTATGAGACTATCATTCATTGTAGCAGTAATTGTCATCAATCCATCTTTGTCTACAAGGTCTGCGTGCAAAATCTTTGTCTTTACAGGTGAGTTTTGGCTTCGATTTTGTGCAGGACCATAGACAGCCAAAATATCACCTTCAAAAACATGTGTATGTGACATAGTGCATAATTGTATGACAGATGATGCTTCTACTGAAGCTTGTTTCAATCTATAAAGACAATGAAATGAAATGGTCAAAAAACGAAAGCAATAGTCTGTAGAAAGTGTCGCATTTCAAACTGCATAGTGGAAATGGCAGGTTCAAGATCCCTATGCAATAAAAATTAAATTTGAGGTAAATGCATCACAATGCTAGCGAGAGGAATTGTCAAAGAAGTCAATGAGATAAAGACACAGTAGGCATGGGGAGCTAAAAGGAGAAATTCAATGCAAAAGAAAAGAGCATTACCTTTTTGGACTGCTTGTTGTTGCATCTGTAAGAGGGAAGGAGGGAATTACGATTGAAATAGTATCTGTACCATCATTTGAAGGAGAGAGACTTCTCCTAGCAGATGGACTGTTTGGTGTTTGCATCATTGCCATGGTGGTTTGCTTTGTAGAAATATGCTTTCCGTCTTTTCCTTTGTTTAAAGAAATGTAGCTGCTTCTTGATGAATTTGCAAAGATACCTGGATGTGGAAGAACCAAATACAAGCACCATTTTTTTTGGTTCATATTGATCAAGAAAACAATAGTTTTGATAAGCCATAAACATAGAGCAAATCAAAGAATGTGTATTTGATGAAAGGCTGAAAGATATTTTCCATTACTTCGTAGAAAAGACAAACAAGCAAAAAATTCAAATGAAAATGATAAGAAATGTAGATGAAAAACATTGGAAATTGACATAACACATAAACTTGTTCAAAGACATTTGACAACAAAGAATATTATTTGCTAGAGTGAGTAATGTTTGCATTGGGAGTGAGTAATGTTTGCATTGGGAGATGTTGGATTATAATCCATTGTTGTTAGAATGAAGTATACTGTTGACAAGGACATTGAAATTTGCTGCTTGATGACATTTTTAAAAAGCATTTACCATAGGCAAGTAAGATTTTGTTTTTTGCTAGCCACAATTGCGGTGAGCGTAATTGCAAGTTGTAGAAAGAGGGGTATTGAGGATATTGATAAGGTATTGTTCAGTTGTAAATGAGTGAAAAAAGCTAGTTTCTTAGATGTTTTTTTTTTGTTTTCTTTCTGTATCTATTTTTTGCTTCAAAGTGAAATTGCCTAGGCAATGCAGAAGACAATGTAGATGCCATGCCCATTGCAACAATTTTTTATTTAAACTGAGATCAGAATTGAGAAGATATGGACTTTGAAAGAAATTACAACAATTGCAATAGCATGAGACGAGGAAGTGAAATATGTAAACTAAATGGATTTTGTCGAAGTAATGGGGATTGACAAGATACCAATGAAATGGTCAGACCAGTATGCATCAGAGACAGTAGATGAAAGGATGTCAAGCTATAGATTTGTCCAAAAGTGGTCAACCATTGAGCCGTAGTTTGTTGTAACTTGATCTGTTTTCAATTTTAGTTTTTTCATTTGCATAAACTATTCCAATTTTTTTTTTTTTTTGTAATTTTTTTTTTTTTGTAATTTTTTTTTTTTGTGGTGTTTGTTTGAACATATCAATGTTAAGGTCGCCTGCAACAACAATTGGCAGATTGTTGTTGTTTTTGGACAAAATAGAGTCCAAGACATGGAACAGCTTCTCTAGAATGGTGTTTGGTCTGTTATAAATGTTTACAAGCTTTATAACAGAGTTAGAAATATTGAGATCAACAACAATTGCCTCTACATTGTTTTCTTTATAGATTGTTGTTTCTAGAATAATGATCTCTTTATGTACAACTGTTAGAACACCATGTATTGAATAGGCTGCAATACAATTGTATCAGTTTCTGAATGTATCATTGTTGGGAGGAATTGGCATTTGGGTTTCCTGAAAAACAAAGAATATGTGACTCTAGCAGCTCAATGTCATTTGCGACATCTTCAATGTGCAAAATCAAACTGCAAGTGTTAAGTGACAATATCAATAGGTGTCCAGTAGAAGGGACTAATTTAAGGCCAAATTGAAATTGCAAAGCCGCATTTTTTTCTAGTCTATTCAACTCGGTGACTACTTTTGCTGAGACAAAGAAATTCTTCTATTCCAAGCAATTGAGAAGATAAAGAGAGTCAATTGCTTTTACACGAGAAAGTGCAGTGTAAACAAGCCCATGTTTTGTAACACCTTTCGGATCAAATGCCAATTTTTGAAGAGTTAATCCCTAAGCTCTGTGAATTGTCCGAGCACATGCTAGGTTAACTGGGAATTGAATTCGAGTGAAATTTTTTTTATTGCCGAGGCAAACTTGTGTCACCATTCTTTTGATTGGTGTCCAAGTCTGGATAATAGAATCAGTATACAGGCCTTGCATATTTGCACATGTAATTGCACCAATCTTTGCATCATTAAATTCAATCCAGACGATGTTTGGGTTTGTTTGATCATAGTACCTAAAAATACCTTCTGCGCCATTGACAAGGCCATCTTCGAACAGATAGTTGCCACCAACCAGTTCAACTAGCATGTTTTTTTTCAGGGTAATTGTGAGAGGAAGTTGATTTTTTTTTTGATGTTCAAAAGTGTTTTCAACATGATCAAATTTAGTGTCTTCTGCCACAAATGTAAAGGCCTATGTTTGTACAACTGAAAACATTCTAGAATTGTGTTCGTCAACATCTTTGTTTCAATTAAAGAGAAAGGGGAATGATGGATCGATTGGTGGTTTCCTATGACAATGTGTGTTCAAGTATTGGATATCATTAGGTGTTTGGTTGCCTGTTCTTATTCTATTCAAAATAGCAATGAAAATTTCATTTTTTTGCCTTACAATTGTTTTAAGCTCAAAATATTTCACATTGTCAATCCAAAAGCTGTAAGGAAATTTATGTTGCTGGAAAGATGGAAATTCAAAGATCCAAGAATCATGTATAGGTTCAGCCTGGAAAAAATCGCCACAAAAGATGACATTAACATTGCCAAATGGTATTTTCGGTGTGTGCATAATTTGACGAAGGCGTTTGTCCATCTTGTGTAGCATACAGGATCCTATCAAGGACACTTCATCAAGCAAAAGCACATGCAATTGTTCAAATTGTTTGGACATGATATCTAGAGTATTTGAACTTAAGGGGAGCAAGTTCGCAGAGTTCAAAAGAAGCTTGAAGGTGGAATGAACAGTGACACCATCAACATTATATGCAGCTTTCCCAGTCAATGCAACAATTAGGACTTTTCTTTTTAATGGGTCACTACAAAGGTCCTTGTCATAGAAGAGTACAAGGGCATTGTAAATAGCCTTTGCAGTATGTATTTTACCTGTGCCAGCACTTCCTGTAAAAAATAGATATAGTGGCTTCGAAGGGCTTTTTGGGGGGGGGATATAATTTCTTTGATTATAGATTGTTTTTCAATGTTTAGTTCTCTTCGTGTTGCAATATAGGTATCTATGTCAGGGACAAATGGTTTTGTGTTTACATTTGACATTCTCATTTATGTTGCCATGTGTCGGGTTTTTTTGTGTAGAATGTCGTCACAGATATCATATTGTTCAAAATTAGTTATATGATTGAAAGACTTGGTCTCTGTTTCCAATGTCTTTGCCATTTCAACTTATTTTTCAACAATTGTTGTTGCGTTGTCAATGTTACCCCATTTTGTTGTTGGCTTGACAACGAACTTTTCCTCGGCAATGGCAACTTGCAATTTGTTTTTTGCATATGCTTCTGTCCATGTTTGCACTTCCTGGGTCAAAAACTTCGTGACGTTTCTATGAGGCATGAATAGCAATAGCTTTTCTCTTGCAAAGTTCTTAGGATCCTTGTCCTCATTATATCGGACATATCGAATAATACATGGTCTATTTCTCTTGATTGTTTTTCCATTTATGAAGCAAAAGGAAGATGCATATTCAGCTAAAGAAATATTCTCCAGGTCAACAGGTCGTTGGATGTATCTGTCTATTATTGATGGAGCAATAATGTCTTCAGAGTCATCAGGCTCTCTTTCCAACAAAGATGGTTTTTTCAACACAACAATTTGTTTATCATCTAGTGCAGTGTTTATGAAAATTGTTTTTCTTGATGATGAATGCAAAGGTAAAGAAAGCACAATATGAACTGCTTGTCTAATGGACATCTGTTGCATGTTCAGTAGTGTGTTCCCAAGCTTTCATATTGTTTCAAGTTGGCTACATTTTTTTGAAACAACCTCTTCCTTTATCTTTTTTAGGGCCATTGTCATAGGCCTATCTAATTTTGTTATGTATGAGGTTACGTATCTTGTAGTAGCATATGCATCCAAAATGAATTGAGCATCGGTGTTAGCCTGCGACAAGCTTGGAATCCCCCTTGCAAATGGATTTATCCATATATCTGCAGGGACTATTTTTAATAGCAATGTCGGTTACTTAATCAAACAAGACAAGAGCGTAATGTAATTGTCCTTGGTGTAATTCAATTCTTCAAGGAATGACTCAAAGGACATGTCTTTTGGATATTGTTTGTATTCAAGAGCATTGTAAAGGAATGTTGTTTTTTCTTCCAAGTTGTCAAAATCATTGTCTTTGGGTTCCAAGACTATTGTTTTGTCAATTGGAAACATAGGGAAGTGAAATCTACATTTTGAATTGTGATGTTTGCTACACATCCTTGTATGTTGATGAGTTTGGATCTTGACCATTTCTTTGGCAAGCAAAGAAGAATCTGTTGCAATATATTGATCAACAAAAGATGTTACTTCCTTATTGGTATTTTTTCCATAGACTGGTGCAGTTTCAATCCAAAGAAGCCCATGTTCATGTTCATTTCGTCTTTGTTGGAATTCAATTGTAAAGAAGTAGTCACTCACCTTGCCAAAGAGTGTATTATTTTTTAATATCAAATATTTCAATGAATTGAATCTGTGTCTATAATAGCGACTACACACCACAGGGTGTTTTCGTATCAAGTTGTCAATATCAATGTTCGAAGCCAAATTTGATGGGTTGGAGAGTTTCTTCTGTAAAATTAGTCACAGCAGATCTAATGAACAAGTAAATCAATCACAACCGATGAACATAGAAAATATGGTGTAAAACTGTGCAAAACATGCTTCAGTGCTCAATATCCCAGTAAGGGTGAATGATTACAATACAATCTGACAATGACTGAGCAATTCGAATTGACTAAGAAGGTCATTCAAATCACTAAATGGAGTAGCTTGACTCCAACTAGGAGTCCTCATCATCAATCGATGGTGGTCATCAATGCACAAGAACCAGTCATCCAGGTGTCAATCTGAGTCTAACTGAGTGTAATTGAAGTGTGTAGCACTGATTAAGGAAAGGAGGCTCAGTGGGGGGCGCATGTGAGGCTAACTGAAGTCAGAACAAGTCATCTAGTCAATCTGGAGGTCCAACGAAAGTGAAACAGTCAGTCGGGAGTGAAACTAGCCTCAAATCAACGAGAATCGGAGCTAACTGAGTGTAACTGAAGTGGAACTGCAGTGGTAGGTGAAGAAGTGCGCCCTTCTCTGGCAGTAGGTGAGAAGTGGGCGCATTCCAGACTAGGAGGGCTAAAACTATGAAGTAAGTGGCTCCCGGGTGCTAGAATAAAGTGGCTAAGGTGCTGGAGGCATCAACCTGGTGACTGGGATGCATGCGAAATGCATGCAAACCCTAGAATTTGCATGCAAACCCTAATTGCATGCAAGATCCTGAAAAAGATGATGTGGATATCCGAACACCCCCCCTCAAGCTAGACTATAATGTGCAAAAAATAATGTGGGGCCCTGGTAACTAAGACCAAAGGTCACCCCAATACAATAATCCAAAAAATGCTGAAAATAAACTAAGTGAGGAAAGAGGGAAAACCCAGTGGGAAGAAAGCCCCCCCCTCAAGCTAAAGCATAATAATGGATCAATCTGTCTCCACCATGATGGAATTCACCCCCAACAGTGAACGGAGGTAAGAGAACTTCTTCTCAGTGAAGCTCTTGGTGAAGATGTCTGCAATTTGCTCATCAGTAGGGAAATATTGCAAAATGATGGTGCGGTCATGCACCAACTGTCGAATGTAATGCATATGAATCTCAATGTGTTTGGTCCTCTGCTGCTGAACTGGATCTGTGGAGATATTGATAGCACTTTGATTGTCACAAAATAGGATAGTCGAAGTAGTGCCACCAAAACCAAACTCGGAAAGAATACCCTGCAACCAAACTGCCTGAATGCAGGCATTGACTGCGCCTCGATACTCTACCTCTGCTGAAGAAAGTGCAATGGCTGCTTGCTTTTTGCTGGACCAGCAAATAGCACCATGACCAATCATGAAAACATAACTGGAAGTGGACTTCCGATCAATGTTATCACCTGCCCAATCTGAATCAGTAAAACCAATGAAATCAAGCTTAGAATCTATAGCATAATGTATGCCAAACTGTCTCGTACCTTGCACAGACTGCAAGATCCGCTTGGCTTCTCGCCAATGAAGCTCATGTGGCTGCTGCACATTCAACTGTCGATACATACTGCAATCTGCAAGCGGTGTAGAATCTCCCTCCTCAAGACTGATTCCTAAGAGGAATGGGAATGGGGATGCCTTACATTCAGCCATATTAAACTTCAATAACAGGTCGGAAGCATATTTTTGCTGAGATATAGTGATCCCATCAAAATTTTGAGCTATCTCCAAGCCCAAAAAGTGACTCAGCAAGCCCAAATCGCTCATGTCAAAAGCTAGATTTAAGGCAGTTTTTAGCTTGTTTATTGAAGTAAGAGTGCTACCAGTAATGAGAAGATCATCAACATAAAGTACAATAACAAAAAAATTACCTTTAACTCGCTGAAGATACACATTCGGATCATATTTGCATCTTTAGAAATTCTAAGAAAGAAGGAAGGAGTCCATCTTTGCGTACCAAGCTCTTGGGGCTTGTTTTAACCCGTACAAAGATTTCTTCAATCTGCAAACTAATGATGCATCTGATGTGTAGCCATTTGGATGCTTCATATATGCCTCTTTAGCAAGGTCTCCATGTAGAAATGCACTCTTCACATCCATGTGGTGCACTTCCCAGTGCTTGGATGCGGAAATAGCCAAAACAAGGTGGATGGAATCCATCTTTGCAACCGGTGCAAAGATCTCAGTGTAGTCCACTCCTTGGACTTGGGAGAAACCTTTTGCCACCAACCTTGCTTTGTATTTGCTGATAGAGCCATCAGCAACAACTTTCATGTGGTAGACCCATTTACACTTCACTAATTTTCTTCCAGGTGGAAGAGAAACTAGCTCCCATGTGTTGTTCTTTTGAAGAGAACTGTACTCTTCATCCATGGCACTTTGCCATCTCGGATCTCGGTGAGCAGAATAGTATGATGTGGGATCTGAACTAGCCATCAAATAAAAAATCTCAGGAAGTAATGGATTAACAATAGAAAGTGCCATACCTGCTCTTTGAAAGTCTGCTCTTGTTCATCTCAGATCAGCAGGATTTCCAAGGTTTGAACCAGCAGATTGAAGAGTGTTTTGGGCCCACTTTGGTAACTGAGGAGGATCATAATGGTCGGATTCCGAACCTGATATGTCATGATCATCATATGCTGCTGAAATATCAGAAATATCAGAACTCATACCTTCATTATCGCTGCACGGATCTTCTTCTGGTGAAGGCGGTGAATCGGCAGTCTCTTCCTCAACTAGTTGCAATTCTTGAAGCGGTTCTTCAAATTGCACATTGTGCTCTATGAATATATTTTTAGATCTGATATCCATGAGTTTATATGCTTTTGATTCTTCCCCATATCCTATCAATATGCACTCGATACTTTGTGGATCCAAAGCTCGTCTCTTCTTGGAAGGAATTCTAGCCCATGCAGTAGAGCCAAAAACTCTCAAATTTGACACATCCGGTTTGTGACCAAAGAATGCTTCGAAAGGAGTCATACCTTTCACGAATGAATGTGGAACATGGTTCTGTATGTATGCAGCAACATTGATTGCTTCAGCCCAAAGATTTGCAGCCAAACCTTTTGATTCAATCATGCATGTAGCCATCTCTTTCAGTGACCGATTTTTCCTTTCCGCTACACCGTTCTGCTGGGGTGTGTAGGGAACCGTATGTTGGATCTGAATTCCGCTTTGGGCACAAAGTTGCAGCAAATCAGACTTAATATATTCTCCACCATTATCAGATCTAAGAGCTTTGATCTTGCTCTCAATGGCGGTCTCAACAGAAGCCTTAAAATCCTTGAATTTTCCAAGCACTTCTGACTTGTTTTTGAGAAAGAATACCCATGTAAAGCGGAAAAAATCATCAATAAATATCAAAACATACCTTGAACCATTTAATGACATATGGGGAAGTGGACCACTAATATCAGAATGTATCAACCCCAAAACTGTAGAAGCTCTGCTAGCTTTGTTGCAGTCGAATCTGTGCTCGGGGTGCTTCCCAATAATGCAACCAGTGCATATTCCCTTCGAGGAACGGAGTTGTGGAAGACCATCTACCATGGATTTGTTTGATAGCAGCAGAAAATACTTATAATTAAGATGCCCAAATATTTCATGCCAAATCCTACTAACCTCATTACCATGTGTGCGAAGAGCAGTGGGATTTGCAAGCGGAATAAAGTGTGAAAACTCATAGCATTTTGCAGTGTGGTTTGCCTTTCCGACTGCAACAAGTCTTCCACTTTTGATATCAGAAATTTCAACTGTATTAGGGCTGAATGTAACTTGCTTCGGTTCACTAGTGTGTGTCATTTGATACATAGAAAGAAGATTTGAAGCCAAGGAAGGCACATAGAGAACATTCTGAAAGCTTCCATGATCTACATGAATCGTACCTTTGCCCTTTGAAGAAATTTTTGAGTCATCTCCCAAATGGATGGGGATGGAGTTGTTTGGATCGAATGAAGAAAAAGAATCAATATTTGCAGCCATATGATTCGATGCACCCGAATCTATCAAGAGAGTAGTGGGCTTCGAAACAGTTGCCATGAGTGCTTGTCCTCTTTCATGATCATCATTCCTATCCTTCTTCCTTGCACCGTCAGGAAGAGTTATGTTGTTCTTTTCCAAAAGGAGGGCCATTTGATCTATAGTCTTCTTCATACATGAAATTTCGAGATGAAATCCACAGTTGCAATAAGTACATTTAGATTTTTTGTTACCTTCTTTGCCCTTTTGCTTGAACTTCGAACTGGATGGTGCATCCGTTTGTTTTCCTTTTCTCTCTTTGCTTGTGAGGCTCGAATTTGGGCTTCCCCTTCTTTTGCTTTCCTTTACCATTCGAGATCTTGGGTCCTTGAACATATAGGGTTGAATCTTTGGAGCTTATGGACCCCATTTGAATCAACTTGTCATGCTCTTTTGTGACGGACTCAATGAAGGCATTCAAGGTAGGCATCTTCCAATTCGGGGTAGTTAGCTGACCGGAATTGAAAGTAGAGACAAATACCGAATAATTTTTACCAAGCTTGCTGAGAATGGAGAGGATCAATTGTTTATCCTCTTTGATAACTCCACTGTTCTTCAACTGCAAGTTCAAGTTCTTGAATTTTGTGAAGAATTCATTGATGGTCTCGAAATTCTCAGGACTAAGGGAAATCAATTCATTCTCTAATTGAAAAGCCCTAAGCTCATCTTGCTTGCCAAATAGTGTTTCAAGTTGCTCCCATATAGCTTTTGGAGTCTTCAATCCACTGAGATGGAAGTGAAGATCTTTGGAGATGGAGAGACAAAGAAGACCATAAGCTTCATCAAGCTTGTTGTAGTGTTTGGTTCTATCTGACAGATTGTCTGGCTCGAATTCAAGACCAAGAGTGACTCGATAGTAACCTTTTGAACGTAATATGATCTCCATATCATCTTTCCAATCAAAATAATTGAATGGGGTGAGGATAGGCTTTGAAGAAGAGTATTCCATTGCTAGGAGCGAGTGCACACTGATGTAGAGGAGCTTGCATGCACAGTGTAGCGAATGCAAATGATGGAGACAATAACCTGCAAATCACAATAAAACCAAGAACAATGAGGTCGAACAATCCACCCTTTTAGAGTTGCATCACACCTGGGATTGGAGATCAAACAATGTTGAATGGGTCCAATGTATCAGCTCCAGGAATTATGTGGAAACTCAAGCTTCTGGAGTGGTATTGGATGTATTTTCAAGCTTTGCATGCACAGGAGCGAATGCCCTTGAGATATTTCATGCCAAAACTTCTTACAATTTTTTAGCAATTCAGTCAAATCTTCTTGACGAACCACCTGTAGAAAAGATATCTTGTCCCTGCAATGGCTCTGATACCATGTAAAATTAGTCACAGCAGATCTAATGAACAAGTAAATCAATCACAATAGATGAACATAGAAAATATGGTGTAAAACTGTGCAAAACATGCACCAGTGCTCAATATCCTAGTAAGGGTGAATGATTACAATACAATCTGACAATGATTGAGCAATTCGAATTGACTAATAAGGTCATTCAAATCACTGAATGGAGTAGCTTGACTCCAACTAGGAGTCCTCATCATCAATCGGTGGTGGTCATCAATGCACAAGAACCAGTCATCCAGGTGTCAATCTGAGTCTAACTGAGTGTAACAAGTGTAGCTGAAGTGTGTAGCACTGATTAAGGAAAGGAGGCTCAGTGGGGGGCGCATGGGAGGCTAACTGAAGTCAGAACAAGTCATCTAGTCAATCTGGAGGTCCAATGGAAGTGAAACAGTCAGTCGGGAGTGAAACTAGCCTCAAATCAAGGAGAATCGGAGCTAACTAAGTGTAACTGAAGTGGAACTATAGTGGTAGGTGAAGAAGTGCGCCCTTCTATGGCAGTAGGTGAGAAGTGGGTGCCTTCCAGACTAGGAGGGATAAAACTCTGAAATAAGTGGCTCCCGGGTGCTAGAATAAGGTGGCTAAGGTGCTGGAGGCATCAACCTGGTGACTGGGATGCATGCAAACCCTAGAATTTGCATGCAAACCCTAATTGCATGAAAGATCCTGAAAAAGATGATGTGGATATCCGAACATCTTCTATTCAAGTTCTTGCAAAGAATTGGACAATGGTTTTCAAAGATGTTCAGCAGCTGTGAAGCTCACAAAAAGGGTAGGTGGCCCTAGTTGCCGAATCATTGCAAGAAGATCTGTCTTCATGTTGTCAAAGTAGTCAGGAGATGTACGAATGGATTTTAATGTACGATATGCAATTGGAGATTTGATGATTTTTTGGAGATTGGTCTTTGACTTCACATCTTTTGCTGTCAATTTTTTTCCTTTCAATTCTCCTATACGAATTGATATCCAAGCAGTACTAGAAATTTGTCCTATTAAGACTTTTACTGTTTTGAAGAACAAGTTTGTAGGATGTGCTTCAAAGTTTGTACTTTCATGTTCCAATTCCCATTGGACGAGTTGTTGATATCGATATTGACTGTAGATGTCATTGGGTCGGCTACATCCATAGAAAAGTGTTGGGAAATTCAACTCTTCAGAGAACTTGTCTTGGAAAATGCCTAGTGGTCGATAATTTTCGGAAGGTGCAATCTCTACAAGCTTGCTAGCCAAATCGTCCATTAGATGTGTCTCTCCATATCCATGCACCATTGTTTCGGTGACTGGCTCAATTTCTATTTCTTGAATGGTTTCAGTGGTTTTTGTCGATGATGTACAGTTGCTGTCTTCGTCAACAGAAGAGGCAAGTTCAAGCTGCTTGGACTCTTTCTTTGCTGATTGAATGAACTTCGTTTCCCAGCCAGTGACAATAGAAATATCTTCTTGTTTGTAAAGTTCCATGGTACAAAGCATTTTTAATGCAAGTATGACAATGTTTGGGCACACGTTTCCTGATATGTAAGCATTTTTGTATTCCAATTGTCATGTCATCTTCAAGGTTTCTTGGCAAAGTCTTTTGCACTTCGTCTAGGGATGCAGGAACATTTATGACTGTTCCAGTCAACCCTAGTCGAGATCGTTTATAACCTAGCTGTTGAATCTGTGCGAAGGAAATTCTTGGAGAGACAAGTCGCTCTTCCAATGGTGTCAACATGTTTACAATTGGCAATGCATTCTTGCGATGAATGTTTAATGGCGTTGCAAAGACTGGTATCTCTGAATGTGAAACATTTTTTTTGTAATATTTGCAGATGTGCATGTCCAATGCAAATGAAGGAGCCATATTCATCCATGGCAAGGATGTCAATGCAAGGAAAGTGTTTTCGTTGATTCGGTGGATGTCTTTTTTGAAATGCAATTGTTTGCATATGCAACAAGCATTGATAGGTGTATCTTCAATAGCTTTCAAGTACTGGGAATTTGCTTGCTTGGCCTTTTGCATTTCTTTTTGTTTTTAAAAGCTTCAAATGCTGCAAAGCGCATAGACCTCTTTGCTGAGCGCAAATTCTTAAATCCTTGCATGTTGTTGTTTTCTACATTGTTTTGATTTGGATGGCAATGATTTTGAATTACAATACATGGATGTTTGTGTATGTCATGGTTCTCTTCCATTGTTGCTTTTTGTTTTGCTCCTTTGCCATGATTTTTTGGATTTCTTTGTTTTCGCTGTAGAGTTTTTTTGGAGGCCTTGATAGAAGGTGTGTTTTCTGAAGCATATGCAAAAGGAAATCGTTGATCAGCACGGTCACCCCCCATACTTTGAGAAGTATTAAAGCAATTTGATATGGATTTTTCCATTGCAAAGGACCTTGCTAGGTGATTTGTTTGAAATAATGGATGGAAGTGACAATGGTCTTGGTTTTTTTCAACTTGCAAGATAAACATGTTGATTGGAGAGGAATTTGTTGAGTAATACCGACTTTGAATCCTGGCCAGGCGTGTATTCCAAATGGAAATGTTCACTCCCAACATCTCTGACAACCATTGAATTTCAAACTCATCCCCATTTACATGGCCAATATTAAAGGGTGTTGCTAAATTCATAACAAATGTTTGCCAACTAGAAACAAGAGAAGCATTATGTACTATGGATGGTGTAAGATATGTAGTCAAACAATGGAATGATCTATTTTCATTAGACAATATGCAATTGAAGAAAGTTTGTGCAAGTGTCTTCCTAAGACTCATACTATCAAAGGTTTTTGACAATTTTGAAATCGATTCAAATAATGAATCAGAACAATGACCTTCAATTGTTGAGAAGATGTCAAAACCTTGTTGAAGGAGAATTTCTCTATAGGGGAATATCTCGAGAAAAGTGTTACAACAAGAGCTATTGAAAATGCCATCTGAAAATTCTTGAGGCAGGAAATGGTGAGATATAGTCGATTTGCAAGCAAGCAACAGTTCAAAGTGTCCAGCAAGTGGTATATGATCATGGAACAAGATGTTGTAACAGTAGCCAAGAAGTGTGGGATTGAAATGGAGGTATTTGTTTTTGCTTGTCAATGACCAGATAGTAACTAGCACATTTAGCCAATGTGCAAACCACTTGATGCAGAAGACATCACCCCATAGGCCATGAACATTTGCAGTGTCTATTTGCGAACAGGTTGGGACATTCATTGGAGATAAAGCTCTTTGTCTTCTACGCCATGCAATCCAGACAAGTACATAGGATCAAGCTCCAAGTTGAACAAAGAAATTACAGTAGGGTCCTTTTGAGAAAGACGAAGGCGGAAATGGTTCACAATAGCCTCTCTTATTTATGTTGATGTGTATTGAAAATGAAAGAGAACAACAAATGCATCAAATAGACAATCACCATTTTGGAAGTGGAAGTCCTTTAGCCGAAGAAAATGTTGTTTTGACAATGCAATGTCAATTTCTTCAAGATCTCGATGGCCTGCTGCCAAGTCCTTTGAAAGGAAATTTGAAGGCTGCAAATCTCTTAGCATCTTTATCGCAAAAGAACTTGCAAAGGTGACATCTGCAAAAGTATTCTCCACGCACGCACTAGCGAAAAAAAAACGAGAGTTAGAGAAGGTTTTTGCAAAAGTAAAATTTTAAACTGGATATGGATCACATTAAGGAGAGCCTATGCCAAAGTAAGCAATTTCAAGAATGCAATAAAGCTAGCAAGATGCAAATTTGCATCCCTTCACATTTGCAATTTGAGTGAAGAGTAGTATTTGTAGGAACATAGAACAAGGAATGTTTCAACGGATGAGAAGGAAAATGGGAATTTGGTTAATGCACTATGTTAATTATGGTTACATAAAGAATTTTTTTTGTAATATAGCAATCTTGAAATATAGTTGCATATGCAATTAAGAACAAAAAAATAGCAAAATGAAAGAACATTTTCACATAATCAATGTACCTAACATGTTTGATACCAATGAAAGAGTACAATCAGTTGCATAGCACAACATAGATGAGAATATTATAAGTGCAACAGAAGAGCGAGATTTGGTCTAGCATAGCATCATTGTGCTTAGTGTTGAAATGTGGCAATGAAGGTTTTTTGCGTACTAGTTATGTAAACGACAGCATAATCGTTGGCAAGACTAGTTTGCATAGTTATTAGCGATGTATGGAATGATGTCAACTAGATTGAGAAACTTGACTTGTCAAATGCAAATCGCCATATTTCCACAATAGGAGGAATGAATAGACTTCTTGCAGAAATAAGAAGTTAGGAAAAAAGGATATCATAGGCATCGTCTGCTATGTCATATATAAATATGATTAAGACATTGAACATGTGTTTGGTGAAATGACGAAGGGAATATTTCAAGGTACATTGCCATGTGATTTGTTTTCATTATGGTAGCTATGAACTAGTAGACAAAGCTGGGGAAGAAAGTTTGCATCATTCTAGATAAGTATTGAAAGCATCCAAAAATTACATGATGCATATAAACATAAAAAGATATCAAATCATAAATTGATATTTTAAAGAGATACATTTCTTCCGAAACAGTGATTACATACTCGATATTTGAAAGAGATGTCAAATCATGGATTCTAAGTCTATGGACATTGCTATGGTAGCAAATTTGAAGAAAATTGTTGATTTCAATTTAGTTTTAATCGATCTATCTATTTGTAGACAGGTAGCAAGTTTTTTGCAAGGTAAGTACCAAATACAACATGCAACGTTTGTTTTATAGCTAGTAGACTAAGTTAGCATATATTGTTGACCTTTGCAGAACATATGTTTTATATGTCAAGATCATAGTTTATTTTGGGGCAGTTCTTGTGCTGATGATAGTTTGCGATACATGGGATTTCGAATTTCTAGATAAGTAGGTGGTGCAAATGAACAAAGTAGCATTTCATGCTATTGCAGCACTATTTGCATTTGGAAGTCATTATCAAAGTTGGAAAATTAGAATTTGGACATGGCGAGGAAAGCAAAGCATTCAACGCTCATGCTATTGATGTTTCAAAGGCATACGAAAGCTACAAGCTTCTAAAAAAAGGATGGCTTATTTTCGAGGTATGCTAGAGAAGTACCAACTGACAAAGGATACTACTAATAACAATCTATTGAAACAATGGCTGCTCGTATGCATCAATGGAAGATCCAAAGTGAATTGCGCTTCAAAATCAATAGAGGAAACTGTGTAAAAAAGACCAGTTTATTTTCCATGAACAAGAAAGCGGAAAAAGAATTGCATTGGGATATGAAGCAGGATCTTTTTATAGACAAAATGGTTGGTAGCAATGTTGTTACCTTTTTAACTTGTTCATAGTTTATTGTAATGTTTTCATTACTTGATATATTAAAGCTAAACTGTAAATCAAGCTATTGCGGAACCTAAAGTGTTGTTTTTTTGCTTCCAAGACGAAATAAATTTTGGCCTCAATGCCTATGTATGGAAGAATACAGATTTTATTGTAACATGGAAAAACTAAGAATCTATGAATACTGTATAAGTTGCTTGGTATAAGAACCATGACAACAGGTTTTTTTTTTCTCAATGTTCTAAATCCATGGCCACACCAAAGATGCAAATGAACGAGACAAAGAATGCAAATAGAGGTGCAAAGACACACAAGGAATATGGACATCAAAGAATGATCTAGGCATCAACTCTCAACCTAGCTAGGCCTCGGTATTTGTATGTAAACAAAGTTACAAACAGGATTGTTAAATCAAATATCAAGCTGATTCAAAGCAAAATTGTTCTTTTGTTGACCAGATTTGAAGTTTTTGCAATATGACATAGGTAAAATCGATGTGCATTGCATCTATTTCCCTTTTCAAATGTTCTGGTTACATAATTGGTGTTACATGTTGAAATTTGAACTGGCATGGAGAACTGCTTTGTGGATTGCAGTTTTTTATTTGCTTGTAACACTGCAAAAGGGAGCATCCTATGGCCTGTCAAGTTTTTTTTATTCAGTCTATTAGAGAATCGAAAGCAAAAAGAATTTCAGCAGAATATGAAATAGGATGTTTATGTAGGCAGGATGCATCACATTGCTGTTGTTACCTTTTTAGGTTGTTGACAATGTTGTTTGCAATGTTTTGGTTATTTGATATATGAAAGCTAAATTTCAAACCGAAGGCATTGTTTCTATTGCAAGCAATATCGATGACTTGAAACAATATCAGTTAGGAATACCATATAGAATTGCTTGATATAAGAATCTAGACAACAGTTTTTTTTTTTTCCGTCACCGTTCTAAATGCAATCCACACCACACAAACTATGTAAACACAGGCACAAGCAAACACAAGAGGCATGGACATGGAAAACCGATTTAAGCATAAACTGTTAGGCTAGGTAAACCTCAATATTCATACTTAATCTTCGCCATAAACAATGGTGTTGCATGAACAGTAAAACTGATTCAAAGCAAAAGTGTTCTTCTTCTGAAGAGACCTCAAGTTCTTGCAAACTGAAATATATAGAATTGATGGACAGGCCATCTATTCTCCCACTCGAATGTTCTGACTATGCAATCTATGCTAGATGTTGAAGTTTCAACATGCATGGAGAAATTCTTCCTGAATTGCATCTGTTTGTTTGGCTAAAATGTTGCAAATGGACAGGGCCTATGGCCTGCCCAGTTTTTTATTGAATTTATTGTAGAAGTGAAAGTGTTATTAGTTACTGAATCACTACCTCAAATGTTTTAAATTTAGCACATAAATAAAAAAGAAAGCATCTCAAGACTGGATCAAGATGAAGGATTTGAAGATCGGTTCGATACCTTAATCTATGAAGGGCCATTAAAAATACAATATTCACGCTTTGTATTATGTATGGCTATGCTAACAGAAACAGGCCACAGTCGCTAGCCACATTTAAAATATAATTAAACAGGTATGTTGGCAATGACAACCGCCAGCCCATGGAGCATAGTTAAATAGTTTCTTCTTTTGCTAAAGTATTTGAAGACATTTTTTAAAATGGGAAAACTGAAATAGAAACTTGCAAACTGAAATGGCTATCAACATGTCCAAGGAGCTGCAATTTTGTATCTGTAAAAATATGCATCAGCTAACACAACTATTTTAAAATAACTAAACTTGCAACATCAAGTTCCAGAAGGGAAGGAAAGACAACAAGGAAAATAGGAGAAGCCGTGGTTGAAGCGTGTAAATGCATGCAACCGGCAAGGAGCCATCCCCCGCAGCAATAACTTGTCTTTGCCTGAAACACAAGCACATCCAGGGAAGGAAGCAAAGAAGCGTAACACCAGAAAATGAAAATGAATAAGCCAATTTAGGAGCTTTAATTCTATTTTTTAAATTCTATTAACAGATTTAATATCCTGAATGGGAACATTCTTCTTCATCCACAACCAAATTTAGAAGATAAAGGATGAAAAAATTCCAAGCGACAATATGCGTAAACCAGTGAGGAAATTTATTTTCTAAAGGCATCAAAAGCCATAACATTTTCTAGCCAGTGAAGAAATCTACACCTTGAATCCACGAGGGCTAAAGCGACCAGAATTGACTTGCACCGCCAAAGTGTAAGAAAAGCCGACATGATCAATATATTAATTTTTTATTTCTAATTTTATATTATGTTAAAATGGCCAGAAAACGTGTTTCGGTGTTTTTGGGAACAGTGGATCCAGGTGCCAAGGGGCAGCTTTCAAAACGAATTGATGTCACCACACTGCAAAATGCAAGGAATCTAGCTTTAAGCATCAAAGAATAGAAAAAAGCGAGAGCAATAATTGTACACAGAATGACATCAAACTGCAAAAAAACTAATTGTATTTTTCTGAGATTAAGGAGATCTTCTCCACTATGTATTTTTCCCTGTCTTGTGACATTGGAGAAGCAGACGACTGTATTCTCTTCCTCCATCAATGTTTGGAGATCTGAATTGGGATGCTATCATTAAATCATTTTAAGGTCGAGCTCGGCTCTGGGAAAATGGCGAAAGCGGAGGCAAGTATGGCGGTCGGAGCTAATGGAGTCGCCATCGCCAAGATGACGAATGCAGGAGCCAATGCCTCGGCATCAACAGGCAAGGTCTTTAAATGAATACTAAAAACGAAATAAAAAAATCATAAACATGAGCCCAAGTTGGAATTCTTATGTATTTGAGGGTATCAATGACGAGCTAAAGATGTTTGTTTCCAGCATATTCTAGAGCTAAAAATCCTTGTTTTTGCAATATTAATTATGAAACATCCTGTTCTATTTTTGGTCGACTTTTAGCAAAAGCCAGGGTCAACCATCAAATTCACTCCAATCTTGTTTTCCATATAAACCCTAGTCCCCTGATTAGAAAACAAATTATTTGGTGTAAATTTCAATTTCGGTCAACCGCAAACACAAATAATGACATCCATAAAAACACTACGTCCAAGCAGAAAGTGAAAACAGAGTGTTCAAGCCCCAGTCAAGTTCTGCAAATTTCAATTTTGGTCAACCGCAAATGCAAATAATCACACTTATAAAAATACTAGGTCGAAGCAGAAAGTGAAAATAGAGTGTTCAAGCCCCAGTCAAGTTCTGCATTTTTTTTGCATTATGCACAGTATGGAAACAACACTGTGTCACCAAGTTAATAAAACATTCGAGTCAACAGTCCACATATACAAAGAAAATAGAATCCATTACCAGTAAAACCCTATGGACATGGCATTCAACAGATTTGAATATGAAGAAACAGTAGGATGAAGCCGAAGAGCACCTATCCAATGCAAAATAGCAAAATGCAGGAACACAGAAATAGTCAGAGAGCACCTATCCAAACACCGCGAGGGTCAAGCTGCAAAACCCAAACGTCGCTGTGCTTCGAAGCGCTACGTCGGACGGAAAGCACCTGTCCAACCACCATCAGGATATAGCCACAAAACCTAGAAGCCGGTCTGCTTCGGGGAAAAATGTCGACTGCAGCAAGTTGCAAATCAGAACAGGCACCCGAAACCAGAGGAAAAACACAAAAGCAATAGTCACCAATGCTTGCAAAACAATCTATACAAGCTCTCGAAACTACCGACGGAAAATGAAACAAGCTGCAAACGTGAAATCCCACCACAGCAATAAAAGGAGGGTCTGAAACCATCGTGCGACAATAAATGATGAACAGGACAGTATAGTAGGCGCCAATAAAACCCTTTGCAGGAAAAAACCATCTACAGAATTCAAAAAGCTCCACAAAGTCGAAGGTCCATGCATAAAAAAACTTCAACCATTTAATGAACGGGTTTGATATGTTAATCTAGAATAGACACCTGAGTTTCTCCACCCCGCCACCTGTCTTGGATTAAAACCAGCACACTTGCCGAGAACTGCATTAAACACCAGCCACCACACCAGATCAATATTAGATTCGAGCCATGCCACAATATAGAGATCAAAAACCATCGATTGGATTGCCCTCCATCTCACCACCTAATAGGACACCAAATGACAGCGCCCATATCACATTAAACCCCCCGATCCACAGGCGCCATTAAAACACTCCATCAACCGCAGGCAAAAAACATCTGAACAATTTGAAAAGCTTCACAAAGCCAAAGGTCCATGCATCAACAAAAAGCTCCACCCATTCAATGAACAGATTTAATGAACGATGGATGCCTAACTGCCACCCGTCTTGGAATGCAACCTACACACTTGCCGATAGCTGCATTAAACACCAGCACGACGAGATAGATCGATCTTAGATTCGTGCCATGCCACAACACAAAGATCAGACCACCTGGAAGGACACCAAACGCCAGTGCTGACAGGACATCAAACCCCCCCCGATCCGCGACCCCGGTCTGCTAATGCAAGAGCACCGCTACGTCCTAGGGCACAAAACCCCAGGATGACGTAACCGCGGAAATGACCAATAGCAACACAGATAAAACAATCAATTTTGAAAAAAAACTTTAATACGAAAAAAAACCATGGCTCAAAACTTTATAAACGGGATCCATGCCCTCCTCCTGCACCAACTAATGCCCCCGACCGAAAAAAATATGTCGGGGACATAACAATAAAAACTCATTAATGGAACATCATAACTCATCATTATCATGGCATATCAAAAGTTCCTTAAAAAGCACATAAAACAGTGTTGTGAATATTACGTTACCTGCAAATACTCTGAAAATGATTCATTACCTCGACAGGATTCTGTAAATTTCCAAAAATGCTTCATTACCTTGACGGGATTCTATAAATTCTCGGCATGCCAGATCGGTTATACTAAACGGATCATTTATACTAAACGGAAGCTCCAACAGCTCCGACAGGCCATTGGAACCATTAGCAGAAGCATAATCACTCCATGACCAAAATTTCTCTTCAAATTCAGCAATTCATGGATATCAGGAAAGGCCTCTCCAAGAATCACAACATTTGATGATTGCCTTGATATTTTTGTGAATGACACCATTTGAGAGCACACCCACGAATTCGCAGGTACGAAGGAAATCCTCAACCTCCAAGGAGGATAAGCCACACAACAAGGAGGAGACTCATAGATTCAGTGTGCATCAAATCATAGACATAGTGTATGACCTGCCTAGAAAAAAAATACATGAAACTAACGACGGTGTCAAATGACCCTTTAAAGTATCCAATTTTAATTTAAAAACACTACAGGAAAACTAACTCAGAGCATTGAAGAAACAATTGGTGGTGTTATTCATGAATTTTACTCAAAATGAAGTGTTATTTCGATGTGAGGAAAGCTTTACATGTTCCCGATTATCGTTCTTTTAGTGTCAGCAAGAGAATTTATTAACGGAAACTGCATAAATTTCCTAAACTAACGTTACCTGCAAATAGTCCGCTTCATTACCTCGACCGGATTCTGTAAATTTTCGGCATGCCAGATCAGTTATACTAAACAAAAGCTTTGACAGGCCATTGGAACTGGCTGAGCTTAACCAGCATGTACATTCATGCTGATTAAGCCACCTGGCTATGGGACCCATTGCCTTCCTTACCCGTCGCCTGAGATCCTGTTGCTGAGTCTTTGATTTCCGGTTGCACAGATCGCCCTACAGGTTCAGCTCAGTTCGAACTTCAACATTAAAAGCTCTGTCAGGCCATTCTACCATACGCATCCATCATTGCTATGTCGCGACACGACTCCCATCGATATCATCAGTTGATCTGCCCAACATGGCCATGGACTCCAGGTGCCTCGGCCACCGTACTAATCATTGATTCCGGCAAACGATCCTCCTTCATGCAGCAATCTTGTTATAAATTTGAATTTTATAATATGCGGGAAATTTAAATTTGAATATCCTGCTCAGATGTGAAGCGAAGCATATGCATGCTTTTTAGTTAACCTGTTGCTCACTCTGTGCCTGCTCTACACTCAAGTTTGATCAGGCGGCCATGGGAATCCCAAAGCCTCATGTTGTGATCTTTCCCAGTGCAAGAATAGGTCATCTCATCCCGTTTGTTGAGCTCTCCATCCGCCTTTCGGAATGCCATGGGCTATTGGTCGGGCCTTCATTTCCTATAAATGGATGTTTTCCCCTTGTCTCATGGCAGCTTACTTGGAGCGCATCACATCTTCAGGTCTCAACATCACCTTCGTCCAATTGTCAGAAGTAGATACAGAAGTCACAGAGCATATGGAGATTACTACTCACGTATCTAAGCTTATGGATAAATCAAAAGAATCAGTTTAAAATGCTTTGAGATCCCTCGTCAACTCTGCCCGGCCCGTCTTTGCTTTTATCACTAATTTTTTCTGCTCCACTATGTTCGGTGTGGCCTCCAAGCTCCATATACCCACATACCTATTCTTCACTTCGAATGCTTCTCTGCTCTCTTTAATGTTATCTATTCCGAAGCTCGTCTCAGAGATTCCAATTTCGTTGAAGGAGTCCGAGTTTTCAATAGAGGTACCACAACTTCCACCGCTTGCTGGCATAGATCTTCCGCCTCTGTTTCAGGACAGCTCCGATAGATATTTGATTGGATCGTGCACCATTCGTCGAGCCTGTGGGAAGTGACGGGGATTTTTCTAAACACCTTCGAAGATCTGGAGCCTGAAACTATCAAAGCTCTTGTAGAAGGAAAGTTCTCGCATAAAGTTTGTTATATCACTTATCCAAGTAGAAAGACCATGGAAATAAGACAGATCTATTAGACCATGGAAATAAGGACAGATCTGTTAGACGAAATGCAGTGTTGTTTTAGCACAGAGAATTGGTACTTCTTAACTTGTGATGTTCAGTGTCAATGTTGTATTATTTAAGTTAAGCATTTTAACATGTGATGTTCAATGACAACGTTGTATTATGGCTTATTTACATGTCTGGTCAATGACAAATTTTTTCTTTTTAACATTTTATTTTTCTGTCAAATTGTAAAGTTGGAGAGAGATATCATATAACAAGTTGACAACTTTAGATTTTATATTGAGAGTTTTATTGTTTTAAAGTTGTTCAAGGGATTTCTGCCGGAATATTTTGGTTCCAACTTGATCACCTTATTATTTCAAAATTCGACACCCATGGGCTGGTGCAAGCTAATGCTGGCCACTCATGGCACGTTAGTGGCAATGGACTTCTGGAAAAACATAAATCTGAACGTCAAAAACAATATTAGAGCTACCTACACAACTTTTTGGAATATTGCGCAAGAATATCAAACGTAGAAAATCGGATTACCTTCCGGAATATATAAATATTATTTATGGAAATTAAGTATAACTCCCCAAAAATGGGGTTCTCCTAAGGTTGGTATGTTATTTTTTTAAGAAAATATAATGAATATGTTTGCGTTAGCCCTTTGGTTCGGTATTCAAATGGTGGATTTTTGTTAAAAAAATTATATACAGTCATAGATAACAGGCCGTTCTAGTGCGGCATTATTTTTCCATATTTATTTATGTTAATTTTAATTTTTTTTTAATAAAGGAAGTCAGCCCATCCCTAAAATGACTGGGCCGAGCATTAGCCCTCGATATCATGGTCTTAACCTAATCAATCAACAATTTGTTTTTTTAGGATGTATGTTTTTGTGTGTATTTGTGCGGGTTCTTTTCCATTTTCAAAATAGGTGAGCCAATAAAAAGTTATAGACGGAAGAAATAACCTACTCTTTGTGTAAGATTGACGTTAGTGCAATTGAAATTAACTAAAAAATAGGAACAAATAATAGTTTTAATAAAAAATTACATATTCGGAATCTGCACACATAGTTCTACAAGTGTGTGCAATTTCATTAGCAGTGGACAAGTGTAGCATACGCAGAATCATGCTCGAAACAGAAGAAGTTATAGAATAAGATGTATTTTTTTATATTATTATATGTATTTTGGCAACCCGAACCTAAAACCATAGAGGCCAAGTCATCCACCACGTTCGTGGGAAACGAATTACCCATCAAAATTTAAAAACTAAACTGGCATGTGCACGTGTATTTAAAAAGCACGTACTCACACAATGGCGCATACACATCCAAATGCGCGTACGTGCAAAATGGCGTGTGCACGTTGTTTTTACTAAAGTTTGAAATTTGTCATAGTGATTAAAAAAATTTATAAATTACATATTTTTTAATAATTAATAATGTTTTAAATTGAATTAAATTAAATTTATATGATGAGGAGGAGGAGGAGGAGGATGGGGATGATGACGATGATGTTGATGATGATGATGAGGATGATGGGGATGATGTTAATGATGATGATGAGGATGATGGGGATGATGACAATGATGTTGATGAGGATG
>BSBM01000941.1:1192500-1415000 GCA_027924585.1 Larix kaempferi | reverse complement strand
GTTGGGAATGGAAAGATTGAGACATGGTCCTATCATTGACCCAGATCATGCCACTGATCCTAACACAGTTGTTGACACGACAGCCTCTTGTTCAGAACCACGGGTAAAGCGGTCACATCCAATGGACCCAACTCAAATTCCAACATCAACACAATCTCCAACCAACAATCCATCAACGAGTCATTCTGAAGTTCCTCACGACACAAGAATTTTGGGAGATGTTGCATGTGTAGAGATGGACATACAAGCCTTGCTTAATTTGCAATCTCCCCAAGAAGACCACAACCATGTCAACCACACTCCCATTATGGCCCAATCTATGAACCAAGCACCACAACAAACAATCTCGGGTATTCATGTATCATGTCCACCCTCCCTACCTCAACTGTCCAGTGCAAGAAGAAGAACTCCTAGACGTATTCATGTGGATGAGAGTGCTATGTCGGGGCTTGAAGGCAAGTTGCCAAAACGCACTATCAAATGGCAATGCAACAAAATTGTCAAAGAATATTTTGAATCCAAATGTGATGAAGGTAAATGTCAATTATTGCTACGTTTGTTAAAGTCACGTTCTTTAGCTGTTGTTAGGATAATTTTGGGCATAAAGATGGTTAAAAGTTCAGAGGCCAATAGTCATATTGTTAGAAATCTCCAATCTGCATTTAATGCAATTGGGAAGAAGTCTCGTACAAAATATCTTTTTGTGGCTCGTCGTGTTTTAGTGGAATCAGTTGTAAGCAAGTCCACAAGGAAACGTCGCCTGCTATCACACACTTCTCACATACTCAAATTAAATAGAAAAACTATTAAAAAGTACTCTGTTATAAGAGAAAATCTTGACACTCTGGGTGGAAACGATTGTTGGGATTTTGTTGGTAGGTTGCCTCGTGCAGATAGGAAGCTAATTGATGCTGTTAAGGAGTTAGTACAAAATTTTTGGCATGATCATACTAGACCTTCATCAAACCAAAGAGAAATGCTAAAACTGAGAAAAGGTTCTACTGAACGTGAGCCCCATGTTAAACACTTCCTTGACACCACACAGACTGAACTCTATGAGAGATTCAGGAACGAGCACACACAATTGAACCTGGGCCAAAGGTCCTTTGAGAAATGCAAACCATGGTACGTTCGTATATGCATTGATCAGAACACTTGTTGTTGTAGATACCATGTAGAATATGAATATTATTATGACACATATAAACATATATTTTGTGATTTGCATATTAACATTGTGCAGGGCTGCAATGAATCCATACTACCACTGAATGCATCAAGAGACTTTATCCACGACATCATGTGTCCAAGGCCTGAAGGACAAAAGTATTATGAAAAATCCTGTCTATATGGGACATGTTCTATGTGCAGCGGGTTTTCTCTTTTGAACCATTGCATTCATGAAAGAAAGGACACCAAATTTGGCATGATGGGTGTGGAGATGCAGAGCTTCAAGTATGTGACCTATCAATTAGATAGTGTTAGAGAAAGTAAAAAGATTGCATTGGTAAAGTCACAGGTACAAATATTACATATTTTTCATATTACATGTTCAATTTATGGCATATACATTTTTCCAAAGGCCACATTGTAATATTTCCCTTGTTTCCATGGTAACAAGTACTAGTATGTGACTTCTTGACGGAATTCTATGAGAAAACCGAGCAGTATGTTCAACAGCACAATGGAAAGATGAGCAGTACAGAAAATACAGGGATACATTTCCCCTTGGAACCATAGTGTCAATTCTGGATTTTGCAGAAAATTACACCCTTCAGCCACAAAATGAAATCCATAGTCAATACTACCATTCATACCAAGTCAACATCATGGTACATATTATGTATAGGCATGGGCCAGAGAGCAGCAATGACAAGAGGATAATACTGAAGGAGACAAAATTTTACATAAGTGATGATAGAACCCATGATCTGCATTATGTGCAACATTGTTTTCGAATTTTCTATGATCAGTTGAAGGAGAGAGATATGCAGATGGATCAACATTGGATATGGTCGGATGGTTGTGTGGGCCAGTTCAAAAATGCCCGAGTATTCCAATGGATGAGTACTTTGCATAAGACTTATAATGTGTTGCATATTTGGAACTATTTTGAGACCAGGCACGAAAAAGGTGAGCATGATGGGGTCGGTGCATGCATCAAGACCGCACTACAAAAAGAAGAGGAACCTCATATCCGAGATGCACGGTCCACAGTTCAATGGTGCTCCGCAGCAATGTTAGAACAAGCAAGAGATCAACAAACATCATCGGTGGCAGGACGTGTGGCGAGAAATTTTGGCTAGTGGTTGACATAGATCAATCGTGTTCCTATAGTTGCGGCACAGTACAAGGAACACATGGATTTCATTTAGTTCGAAGCTCAAAAAACCACTTATTCGAAATATGGACGTGAAAGCTTGCATGCTTTTGCAACCCTTGCAGCAGTGGCGAATGGGATGAATACGAATGCATGGACTGGGTTGATGAATGGGATCGTGTGTCACTTGTAGTAGACCAATGTGCAGTTGTTGAAACAACCCAGTTAGAGGAGGGTCAGTTAGCGATTTCTACAGACTACAACCATATCTCAGATCTTGTACAACCAGGACACATATATGCAGTAGTTGCACCAAAAGACAATGAATGGGGTGTGGATTATTGGTTGGCACGGTTCATCCAAGGTAAGCAAACCCTCTACGGATCATTAATCAATGATGAAGGAATTGAATTTCCTACTGGCTCGATGGTGGTTAAGGGGGAATACCTTACACTAGATGGGAAGTCAAGAAAGACTAGTGGGCATGCATTCATGGATTACAGACCAAGTTCAGTGGTGTATAACTTCACAAACTTGATCGTTGGCACAAACATCCATCTTCAGACAATGTCAAGCAAGAGCATAACCAAGGTACGCTACTACCTGCCTCATTAAGAGCACGAGAGATTGATGGAGATAATTAGCAAGAGAGAGGATCCATATGGATTTATTGAATGAGGCCAGTCAACTTTACATAAGAGAAAGAATTGCATCAAAGAATGATATGTTCTACATCGAGGTATGTGTAGTTTTATGTTATTTCGTTGGTACATGCATTTTTTGTTGATATATACATATATACATGTCTTTGCCTATGTTTTTTATTTTTCCTATATGTTTTAAACTGTTCCATGCTTCTCTTTTATGTTGAATAAAATGGTGATGTGATTTGGATCAAAATTGAGTAAATTGAGTTAGTATTTTCTTAAATATATCTATTTATGTTTGTAGCATTTGAAGATAGCGGTTTTGATAGGTTCTCAAGATTACAATTACCTAGGTTTTAGGAAATTTTTTGAAGTACATAATCTATTACAATGGTCTTGAAAATTTAACTTTGTAGATGAAACCTTCTAGGAATCCATGTATGGATAGAAGGGTCTTCCACTTGGGGTAGGGAGTTATCATAAAGTTTCAAGGGTGGTATTTTTGAGATCTATACTTGAGAAAAGCATTGGGGAACTGTGAAATTCCTTATCGATCAAATATCTCTTTAGTTTCTCTCTCTTTAGTGTTCTATCCACCCAAACCTTTTTCATGCTTTGGGTACCTTGAGGTATATCCCCAACCCAAAAAACTCTTATATTATGATGATTATGTTGGTTTATGGTTTTGGTTCCCCATGCTCTTATAACCCAAAAAACTCTTATATCCCCAACATTTTTCATAGATTTGGTTCCCCATTCTCAATGCTCACCCAAATCTAGCTAGATTTTGGGTTTTTTCCCTTATCCAAGCATCGTGTCATCAACCTAGGGTTTCCACTAATATATTTTAAAACATGCTCATTTATGGTTGGATATTGATGCTTTATTCCTATAGATAACCACTTAGAGGGACTTGTCATCATCATCACCAACATCATCTCTAGGCTCCTCATCAACATCTCCATCATCATCATCTTCTTCATCATCACCATCACCATCACCACCATCGTCAATGTCTTCATCATCACTAGCATCTTCATCATCATCATTAACTCTAACTCTAACCCTAATTCAATTTCCTTCTATAACTCTAGCCCCAACCCTCACCCAAACCCTAGCACTAAGCCATCTTTTTCATCATCGCCATCACCATCCCATCATCGTCGCCATCACCATCACCATCACCATCAACGTCTTCATCATCATCACCATCTTCAACATCATCATTAACTCTAACTCTAACCCTAATTCAATTTCCTTCTATAACTCTAGCCCCAACCCTCACCCAAACCCTAGCACTAAACCATCTTCTTCATCATCGCCATCACCATCACTATCACCATCACCCTCACCGTTACCATCACGATCACCATCAATGTTTTCATCATCACCACCATCTTCGTCATCATCATTAACTCTAACTCTAAACCTAGTTTCCAAGATGGACGTACAAGATTGCACTGGGCCATGGGACCGGAGGAGAGGGGCATGCCTAGCACTATCTCGGCATCTTGAATCCAATAGAGTCGATGGTTCATCGATCGGAGCCACGTTCGTCATTCTATGGCTCGTTCCATCTCACATCCAAAAGGCCTTCAGGGACACCTGTTGGATACTTGTCGGGGGCATGGAAGTCCAACCGTGCAGCAAAACCGAGCTCCGGGGAATCCTGTAGGTGTGTCTAGTCAGGTTCCGGCTGGGAATGTTGGCCTTAAGTGCCTGGAGGACGATTTTGCAGAGTTGACCCCCGTGTGAAAAAATTGCACACTCCCTCACTGAGTAAAACCCTAGTTTCCAAGATGGACGTACAATATGGCACCAGGGCCATGGGACCAGGGGAGAGGGGCACCCCTAGCACTATCCTGGCGTCCTGAATCCAATGGAGTTGAAAATTCGTCTATCAGATCCACGGTCATCATTCTATGGTTTGTTCTGTCTCGCATCCAAAAGGCCTTCAAGGACACCTACTGGTACCTGTCGGGGGCATCAAAGTCCAACCGTGCAGCAAAACCGGGTTTCGGGGAGTCCTGCAGATGTGTTTAGGTAGGTTCTGGCTGGGAACACTAGCCGTAAGTGCCCGGTGGACAATTTTCCAAAGTTGACCCCAATGTGAGGGCCATCCAAATTTTCTCAAGGGGGTCATTTCTCGTCCGAAGGCCCCCGGGTGTGCGTGGACACCATGGACAGGTCCACAATGGCCACGTGGACCTGTGGGAGGCGACGGAATCCAAGTCCTCTCACCGGTTTGGGTTCCATGGCCCCAGGGAAAATCCTCCAAGTGTCCCTGAACGGCCCTGGGGTGCTCGACTAGAATGGCCATAGCACCCGAACCATGGCTCGGTTCATGAATTCGTTGATTCTGATGGGTCCGAGATGGTGGGTTTCAGCTAGGGGACCCCCCACAGCGTCCCCCGAAGACCCGGAAGCGGTGCCAATGGGCCATCTCCGGAGCTAGGGTTTTCTCAGTGATGGCCATTCCAGATTCGTTCAAGAGGTGAATTTCTCATCCGGAGGCCCCCAGGCATGCGTGGCCACCATGGACAGGTCCATAATGGCCACGTGGACCTATGGGAGGTGATGAAATCCAAGTCCTCTCGCCGGTTTAGGTTCCGTGGCCTCGAGGAAAATCCTCCAAGTGTCCCTGAACGACCCCCGGGTGCCCGACTAGAATTACCATAGCACCTGAACCGTGGCTCGGTTCGTGAATCCATCGATTTCGGTGGGTCTGGGATGATGGGTTTCAACTAGGGGAACCCCCACAGCCTCCCTTGAAGACCCTGAAGCTATGCCAACGAGCCATCTTCAGAGCTATGGTTTTGCTCAGTGATGGTCATTCAGGGACACTTGGAGGATTTGCCCCGGGGCCACGGAACCCAAACCGATGAGAGGACTTGGATTTCGTCACCTCCCATAGATCCACATGGAAATTGTGGACCTGTCCATGGTGGCCATGCATGCCCGGGGGCCTCCGGACGAGAAATGCACCCCTTGAGCAAATCTGGAACGGCCATCACTGAGCAAAACCCTAGCTTCGGAGATGGCCCATTGGCGCCAGTTCCGGGTCTTCGGGGGACACTGTGGGGGGTCCCCTAGTTGAAACCCACTGCCCCAAACCCACCGGAATCAATGGATTCACAAACTGAGCCACGGTTCAGGTGCTAAGGGCATTCTATTTGGGCACCGTAGGGCCATTTAGGGACACTTAGAGGATTTTCCCCGGGGCCACGGAACCCAAACCAACGAGAGGACTTGGATTTAGTCACCTCCCATAGGTCCACATGGCCATTGTAGACCTGTCCATGGTGGCCATGCACGCCCGGAGGCCTCCGGATGAGAAATGCACCCCTTGAGCGAATCTGAAACGAACATCATTGAGCAAAACCTTAGCTCCGGAGATGGCCCATTGGCACCGCTTCCGAGTCTTCGGGGGACGCTGTGGGGGGTCCCCTAGCTGAAACCCACATCCCAGACGCACCAGAATTGACGGATTTGGAAACCGAGCCATGGTTCGGGTGCTACAGGCATTCTAGTCGGGCACCCCGAGGCCGTTCAGGGACACTTGGAGGATTTGCCCCGGGGCCACGGAACCCAAACCGACGAGAGGACTTGGATTTAGTCACCTCCCATAGGTCCACGTGGCCATTGTGGACCTGTCCACGGTGGCCACGCATGCCCAGGGGCCTCCAGATGAGAAATGGCCCCCTTGAGCGAATCTTGAACGACCATCACTGAGCAAAACCCTAGCTCCGGAGATGGACCATTGGTACCGCTTCTGTGTCATCAGGGGACACTGTGGGGGGTCCCCTAGCTGAAACCTGTCGTCCCGGACCCACCGGAATTGATGGATTCACGAACCGAGCCACGGTTCGGGTGCTACAGGAATTCTAGTCGAGCACCCCAGGGCCGTTCAAGGACACTCGGAGGATTTGTCCTGGGGCTATGGAACCCAAACCAGCGAGAGGACTTGGATTCCGTCACCTCCCACAGGTCCACGTGGCCATTGTGGACCTATCCACGGTGGCCACGCACGTCCAAGGGCCTCCGGACGAGAAATGGCCCCCTTGAGCGAATCTAGAATGGCCATCACTGAGCAAAACCCTAGCTCCGGAGATGGCCCATTGGCACTGCTTTCGGGTCTTCGAGGGACACTGTGGGGGGTCCCCTAGCTGAAACCTGCCATCCTGGACCCACTGGAATTGATGGATTCATGAACCGAGCCACAGTTCGGGTGCTACGGGCATTCTAGTCGGGCACCCTGGGGCCATTTAGGGACACTTGGAGGATTTGCCCCGGGTCCACGGAACCCAAATCGGCGAGAGGATTTGGATTCCATCACCTCCCACAGGTCCATGTGACCATTGTGGACCTGTCCACGGTGGCCACACAAGCCTGGGGGCCTCTGGACGAGCAATGCACCCCTTGAGCGAATCTGGAAGGACCATCACTAAGAAAAACCCTAGCTCCGGAGATGACTTGTTGGAACAGCTTCCGGGTCTTCAAGGGACGCTATGTGAGGTCCCCTAGCTGAAACCCGCTGTCCCATACCCACCTGAATCGACGGATTTGTGAACCAAGCCACGATTCGAGTGCTACGGGAATTCTAGTCCGGCATCCCGTGGCCGTTCAGGGACACTTGGAAGATTTTCCCTAGGGCCATGGAACCCAAACTGGCAACACTTGGATTCCGTCGCCTCCCACGGGTCCACATGGCCATTGTGGACCTATCCACGATGGCCACGCACACCCGAGCGCCTTTGGACGAGAAATGGCCCCCTTGAGCAAATTTGGATGGCCCTCACATTGGGGTCAACTTTGGAAAATCATCCACCGGGCACTTACGGCTAGCGTTCCCAGCTGAAACCTTCCTAGACACACCTGAAGGACTCCCCGGAACCCGATTTTGTTGCACAGTTGGACTTCGATGCCCCCGTCAGGTATCCGGCAAGTGTCCCTGAAGGCCTTTTGGATGCGAGACGGAACAAGCCATAGAATGATGACTGTGGCTCCGATCGACGAACCGTCGACTCTGTTGGATTCAGGATGCCGAGATAGTGCCAGGGGTGCCCCTCTCCTCCGGTCCTATGGCCCTGGTGCCATCTTGTACGTCCATCTTGGAAACTAGGGTTTTGCTCAGTGAGGGAGTGTGCAATTTTTGCACACAGGGGTCAACTCTGCAAAATCTTCCACCGGGCACTTACGGCCAGCATTCCCAGCCGGAACCTTCCTAGACACACCTGCAGGACTCTTCGGAGCCCGGTTTTGCTGCACTGTTGGACTTCCATGCCCCCGGCAGGTATCCAGTAGGTGTCCCTGAAGGGCTTTTGGATGTGAGACGGAACAAGCCATAGAATGACGACCGTGGCTCCGATCGACGAACCGTCGACTCCGTTGGATTCAGGACACCAGGATAGTGCCAGGGGTTCCCCTCTCCTCCGATCCCGTGGCCCTAGTAACATCTTGTACGTCCATCTTGGAAACTAGGGTTTTGCTCAGTGAGGGAGTGTGCAATTTTTGCACACGGGGATCAACTCTGCAAAATCGTCCATCAGGCACTTATAATGATGATGATGGTGATGATGATGGTGATGGTGATGGTGATGGTGATGGTGATGGTGACGATGGAGAAGATGATGATGATGGAGATGTTGATGAGGAGCCTAGAGTTATAGTTAGAGTTAGGGTTAGAATTAGAGTTAATGATGATGATGGATATGGTGGTGATGATGAAGATGTTGATGATGATGGTGATGGTGACGGTGACGTTGATGGTGATGGTGATGGTGAGGATGAAGAAGATGGATTAGTGCTAGGGTTTGTGTGAGGGTTAGGGCTATATTTATAGAAGGAAATTGAATTAGGGTTAGAGTTAGAGTTAATGAGGATGATGGTGATGGTGACGGTGATGGTGATGGTGATGGTGAGCATGAAGAAGATGGATTAGTGCTATGGTTTGGGTGAGGGTTAGGGCTAGAGTTATAGAAGGAAATTGAATTAGGGTTAGAGTTAGAGTTAATGATGATGATGAAGACATGATGATGATGGTGATGGTGATGGTGATGGTGATGGTGATGGTGATGGGGATGGTGAGGATGAAGAAGATGTCTTAGTGTTAGGGTTTGGGTGAGGGTTGGGGCTAGAGTTATAGAAGGAAATTGAATTAGGGTTAGAGTTATAGTTAATGATGATGATGAAGACATGATGATGATGGTGACGGTGACGGTGATGATGATGGTGATGGTGATGGTGAGGATGAAGAAGATGGCTTAGTGCTAGGGTTTGGGTGAGGGGTAGGGCTAGAGTTATAGAAGGAAATTGAATTAGGGTTAGAGTTAGAGTTAATGATGATGATGAAGATGGTGGTGATGATGAAGACGTTGATGGTGATGGTGATGGTGATGGTGATGATGAAGAAGATGGTTTAGTGCCAGGGTTTGGGTGAGGGTTAGGGCTAGAGTTATAGAATGAAATTGAATAAGGGTTAGAGTTAGAGTTAACAATGATGATGAAGATGGTAATGATGATGAAGACATGATGATGATGGTGATGGTGATGGTGATGGTGATGGTGATGGTGAGGATGAAGAGGATGGTTTAGTGTTAGGGTTTGGGTGAGGGTTAGGGATATATTTATAGAAGGAAATTGAATTAGGGTTAGAGTTAGAGATGAATATGGTGGTGACGATGAAGACGTTGATGGTGATGGTGATGGTGGTGGTGAGGATGAAGAAGATGGTTTAGTGCTAGGGTTTGGGTATCCTAAGAGTGTAAGACTCTAACTCTAGAGCGCCTTGTTTGCATGGATAAATGGGCCAACTAAGTGCACCTGTACTAGGATTATCTAAGGCATGCAAACATGTATCCTCCTAGAGATCTGCCCCCCTTAACTTAGACTGTAATCCTCATGTATGAGTGCCTAGGGAACTGCATTCTCTCACTGTGCATGCAAAACTAAATAAAACAAAAAATGCAGAATTAGAACTGAACTGCTAATTTAGGAAAAACATCTAAACTGGAAATTAATGGAGGATGGCGCATGCATGCGCTCCCTATCTCTCTCATCCATAAATGCTAGTTCATCCTGTTACATCTTGTTTTCACACCCAAGTGGCAAAGTCCTAATCCTCTAATGCTACAAGTGCGACTTCTGAAGATGATTGCCACTGTCACCTCAACAAATATTTTCCCAAGTTTTAGGCCTACTTTAAAGGCCAAGGGAGGCTTCTAGATCAAGGTTGGAGAAAAGGTCTTAGGATTTCAAACTTGTTTGAAGATTAAGATGTGTTTTCCATTAAGTTAAAGTCCCATGTGAGTGCTTAATTCAGAAAGTTGCAAGTGAATTAATCCAATAGACACCTTTCAGAAATAAATATTTGCTCATGTGTAAATTGAAAGATCATTCATGGATAAATAAAGATATTCACAAAACTTAAATCAACAATGAACCATAATGTTCTAGAATCAAAATTCACATTAAAACATGTTGGCTTATTTCCCAAAATCATCCACAAATGATATTATCTAATAATGCCAAGGTTATATTTATTAGTTTACGAGTGATTATTGAATGAGACCCCCTTGGAGAGAGTAAAATCTTTGCAAGAGGGTATTACCCAATCTATTAAGGGTCAAACTAGGTTGTAGTGATTTGAATCACTTCAATAAAGATGGCTAAAATATTATCTTCACAAAATTAATTAATTAATTAAATGTTTTGCCATATGATCCATGAGCATATAAATATAAAAAGATGTGCTGGAAATCAAATCAAGAAACCACTTGCGCAGGTTTGGTAACTTCTAGAATGTAAATGATTAGATGATTGTAAACATTCATTCAATAAACCATAAACTTTTAGGATATGTTGTGTGTAATTGCTTAAGACAAATTTGTGAAATAATAACCATTAAAATAACATGCAATTAACACTATGATCCATAGATGAGAGTTGTGAATCGAAGACAAAATCATGTATGCAAAAATGTAATCAAAGACAAACTCATATACACAAGTGCAGATCCATCTATTAATATGCAAAAATGATCCAATCATGTACACTTTTTGGAAAAATGGAACATCGTTCCCAGCGTCTATATAATGGGAACTCGTGCCCTGTACAAAAAAAGGCAACTCATGCCCTATACAAAATATGGCCCATGGTGCCCTGTACAAAATATGGCAACTCGTGCTGAAAATGCCACATCGTGGCTAGTGTACATAGGAGGGTCTCTCAATCCTCCTGCCCACCCTCGTAGCTCCCAGGTGCATCTCCAAAATCAATCTTCCTCTTCTTCATGTTAGAGGAAGCTAGGTCCTTCCGGCATTTTTGAGCACGTTCCCCTGAGCCCTGAAACGACAACAATAATATGTCAACTTTTCCTGGCAATTATACAAGTATAAAACATAATTTCAAAATAAAAATAGTTTTCAAATCTTGGATAACTCACTGCATGCGAGACTGTAAGTCGTGAGGGGGTCTCCCTCCTCTGTGATCCAAGTCTCTCGGCAATGCCACCCTGCAAAATTTAGAACAATCAGATCAATGCTGAAACTAGATGCAAATAGTAATTTCCGTTAAAATTGAATGAGATTTTGATAAACTAGTCAATCTCACCGTGAACAAAATCGGCTGGTCTTCGGGGCTGGTGGATGGAGCAGTCGGCTGGACATCCTGCTCCGATGCTAGGGTGGATGGTAAAGGGGAGGATGTAGCCACATCAACAGTGGCTACACCACTGGGGGGAACAGTGGAATAAGGGGGGGTGGCAGGAGGAGGCATGGACTGGGGTGGGCGAAGTGGAGATGGACGTCTAGGGCTATAAACCCCAACTGGCTGTAGTATGGATCGGGGCACCCTAGAGGGATGGGTGACTGTGGATGGGTGGTGTGCCGTGGTCGGATGGGGGAGGGTGGGAACATGGGAAACTGATACGGAGGTGGAGCTGGATATGATGCGTAAGGGGAAGCTGGATGGAACTATGGTGCTATATAGGAGGGGGGGGCTAGATGGAAGGGGTTGGGGAATGGGGCATGTATTCCAGGGGATAAAACTGGCATATAGGGTGGTTGAAAGGTCGGGGAGGGAGGAATAACGTCACTGGCAGGCCGAGGTGCTCGAACCTGCATACATATTTATAACCTCATAGTATAATATACAAAAATATAAATATACACAGACAATTCATCGTATTTGAAATTAAATTTATGCTTTAATACACATGATACCTGCGCACGGGGAGAACTGTTGGTCCCCAGTGGTGGTGGCTGGTCGTTGGAGCCCGCGGACACCTATGCGAACACTACAATTTTTAGACTGAATTTATAAAAACAATATTAAACACAATTCAAATGAGAATGACAACGATGGTACTTAAAAAACCATGACTGCAATAAATTTATATTCAAGTTAGATGATATTCAATATTCTAAAAGGATAGAAGGTGGCATGGCATGAAATTAAAATTAAATAAGGTGAGAGGGCATAGAAGGTGACATGGTGAGATTTTCCTTTTCTAGAGTCATCCCCATGAGTAGGTGAGCTTTTCCTTTGGCCCTGGAGAGATGTGCAGTGTCTCATAAGCGAATGGAAATCATGTCCATTCACAAATTTGAATTGGAAACCTATGTAATGTGTTTGAGTTCATGATGAAGAGTTCCTAGGTTTTGATGTCTTCTTATAGATTTGTAGTTTCCTACAAGCTTGATTCACCCAATGGAAAAGTATTTGCATCCCTAGAGTGAGGATCTTGAGTCCCTTTATTTCCATAACATTTACATCATCAAATAAAATGGCATCTCATTGTTTAAATTTGCAAAGAGGTGCTAAATAGCAGTTAAGTTAGTGTGCATGTTATTTAATACACTTTAGAGTGTTGATCGTTAGAAAAAGGAAGAAAGAGAAATCTTTTTCATGATTAACTTACTTACAAGCTTGAATGTGCCATGTTCTTTTGCATTGAATGAGTAATTATGTGTTCTTGATTGAATAGCTATGTTGTCAGAATGATATCACTTGATTGAAATCAAAGAAATCTTGAGTGAAATGAGTTAAATGATTATTCTTGATGCCAAATCTTTTACCAAGTTAAATTTGAATCAAGCTAATAGCAAGGCCCCATAGACCATATTTGTAAGATTATCGCTCTTCCTTGTGGGCCTTACACCATTTTAAAAAACTTTAGTGACAATACATGTGATAAGTTGTTTTACGTTGTTTATATGTCTTTCCTAATAGCATGTTCTAGGAGTAGTAGTATGATTACTTTCAGTCTCAAGTATTAGAATAAATTGGAAATCCCGTGATAATAAACTAGGGTAATAAGGACATGAGAAACATCAGGTTCTTGAATTTCTAGAAGCTTGGCCACTATGATTCTCTTTTTCTCGGGATTTTTGCACAATGCAGTGAAAATTTATAGCAATAAATAGTTTTCCTATTGGTCTCGGTGGATGCGAAAGTGACAAGTACAACATCTCAATGAACTCAATTGATGCAACAAAGTTACCAGAAGCATATAAGTGATTTTACCACCTTTACCATTAAAAGAACCTATGAGTAGAATACGGGGGAAAGTGATAATTACCATGGTAATATATTCTCAAAGTTTAAGCTTGAAGAACACATGGCATAAGGGCATGGCAGCAAAGGTTGATTTGGTGGACAAAGTGATGGGCATTGGAGCAATTGGCACACCTGTTGAGCCAAGAGTCAAATGACCCATACTGTGGTCATTTGAGGATGATTTGGACAAGGAGAGTACATGGAAAAGATAACTTGGATGACATGGTGACAAATGGAAAAGCAATAATAACACACATGGCATTGGTTAAGCACAGGAAGAGCAAGCAAGCATTGGATGGTAGTCTGAGGATGAAGAACATTGCAGGCATCACCAAAACCTCAGCTGCAAGCTCATCATTGGTCAAGTAAGAATGACAGATTTTGGAAATTTCTCTCCCATTTGTATAATCATCAAAGGTATAGGATGCCTAAAGTGAACATGGACAAATTGATGAATATGGGTGTCTATGATTGTCATTGATGACAACATTAATCACAAAGGCTTGAGGAATGGCAAAGAAGATGATGATGTGGATGGCTTGAAGAACACACATGGCATGAAGAACCATGGAGGTGGGCATTGGAGCCATTGGAACACCTAATGAGCCAAATGACCCATTCTGTGGTCATTTGTGGTTTGATGGGGCAATGGAACCCTTGGTGATGGTCCATGCTACCATTTGATGATGGGCTTGATGTCCATTGAAAGCATTTTGTTTAAATACTAAATGATTGACTCTTGATGGTGGAACCCACATTGAAACCCACATACAAATTGAATCAGCCCTTATCTAATGGTACTTACGATGGATGTTGAAGCCCTTGAACCTTAAAGATGTCCATATGTGGAATCCTTGATGTATGGTGATGAAGACATAATGTATTGTTGCCTTGGGGTTCTTGGCATTGTTTGTGGTCTATTCTGGTGGGTGTGATGGAGCCCTTGCCCTTATAATTGCTTGATGAAACCTTTGATGCTGAAGTATTTAAACATGATAATGTAGAATCCCACAAAAAAAATGAGGAAGCCCTAAGTTTCTAACGTGGCCTTTGATGTGCTTGTGTGAAGTCAAACCAAAACAAGCATGCAAATAAAACATTGTATGTGAACTATTATGTGTCCATTCAAAGGACAAAGTCGCCTTAGCAATTAAAAATAAAAATAAAATGAAAATTACATAGACAGGTCGGCTCCAAAATAAATTCAAAATTAATTTTTTGGACAAGTCGGCTCCATAAAAAAATTCAAAAAAATTGTGTATAAATTGAGGCAATCCGCCTCATTTTGGGAGAAGTTTTTTGTGTGGATGTGTTGCTCTGAAATTTTCGGGTAGACTGTAGCAGCAACAGTTAAATGACTGAGATTTTTGGACCTGCAGCACTGAGGAATTTCGGGTACAGTGACAGTGGCTGCTACAACACAGTTGGTAGAAGAACAACAGTGCAGCAGATTTTTTCTTTGGCTGGTACAGGCCCGAGTTTGTGGAACTCTGATTTTGCTACTACTGGATCCAAGCCTCCTTACAGTGTTCTCTTCAAATCATCAAGGGTTGGGGTATTCTACAACAAGGTACATATGAACACTAATGTACCTAGTGAGGTGTGGAAGTCTGTATGAACAATAGTGATAAATTTCCAGTCATGTACAAGGTATGCACAATGATGTGTGAACAATAGTGTACAAATGTATAGAGATAATGTTTATGTTGATGCACTATAGTATGTGTTAACACCCAAAAATTGTTCACTACCTCATCTACCCCATTACATGGCTCATTTGTCCATTTTCCTACCATATTTCCCTTAAAAACCCTGAAAATCCCACTAAAAAGCCTCCAAAAGGCATAAAATGCCTCCAAAAGGCCATAAAACCACCAAAAAGCCTCAAAAAGGCTAAAAAACCCCTTTTTCCTCCAAAAATATCCAAAATTCCTCTAAAAATAGCAAAAACCCTCTAAAAAGGGATTAAAAAATATAAAATAATGAGGAAAAGGAGGAAAAAACCCTATACATCTGACCTAAACCATATGGTTCCCAAAACCATGGGCTAGCACTCCACCACCAAAAAACTATAAATAGGTGATGGAGACCCCTCATTCCACATCCACAGTCATAAGCACCCTTACTATGCCAAAATCTCTCTTGAAACCCTAGCTCACCCTTGAGCTACTTTCACCTTGAGAGCCCCTTTTGGCCCATTTCCACCATTGGAGAAAGAGAAGGAGCAAGTTGGAGCTTGGAGCAACCCTCTTGGACATTGCAAGAGCTTCACCAACCTTCACATTGGAGGTAAAATTAATACAAAAGCCATTATTTACATCTTGTTTTTTCTGTTTCATGCACATGTTTTAGAGTAATTTACATTTCTGTTTTAGCATTTTAATTTACATTTACTGAACTGCTACTAAGGAGTCCCTTCTCCTTAGTAGGTGCTCATTTGCACAAGCTAGGGGTAAAACCCTAGCTACAGTATGATGATGGTATTTCATGATAATACTGTACAGTCAACTCTGTGAGAAGTCTGTATACAATGGCAGATATACAGTAGTTCAGTATAGCAATGCATTGTACAAGGTATATATGATAATGTAAATGCAGTGAAGCATTAAAAATGATGAGTATACAAGTGGTATGAACAGTGGTGATTATGATACAGTGATGATGATGTGGTATACCTAGAGTGGCATCTATGTACAGTATACAATGATGAAAATGTATAATGATGCACTTCTACATACTAGATTGAATATCCTGTGATATGGTGTGCATGTATAGCAGAAAGACATGATGATGTAGACAGTATGAAGAGACTATGATATTTTGGGCAGCGGTATGGTGAAAGGAGAGAATGATGTATTTGTGTATATGCTGGTTAAAATTATGACAGAGTGATGATGAGCAAAAAGTGATATAAATGTGGATATGTTTGATATCTTGACAACAGAATGATAATTTGCCTATGGTTAATGACAGTTTGATGACAGGTTAAAGATGTGCATGTAGACAGAATATCAATATGTTTGAGAAGATGCTGGACATATGAAATAGGGACAGAATGATGATTGAAGACAAGGTGTTGGCAGCAGATTGATGAATGAGATGATGTGAATAATGACATGACTGTGATATGTATGATATGTGACAAATATGTAATTGTAAATACAAGCAGGGCCTTGTATCCATTTTTTTAGTAGGATCTAAGAAAAACTAGGCTGGGTCATAGATGATGAGTTGGTGCTCATTGTATCAGTTGGTGCTGGATTGCGTCACGGTTGTAGCCGTTGAACCAAATACAAAAGATTACAAAAACTATATCTAGTCTTGTATTATGTGTTGATGTGTTTCATTAGTTGATAGTTAGTTCATTGATGAATATGATGTGAATGTGAAATGATGATATAAGAGTTGGTGATTGAAGTTGAAATTAAATAAAGTATAGGCTCACTGATTCACCCCCCCCTCTCAGTGAGCATTGTGTCTAACACAAGTGTTTATAGTTTTCTTAGTTTTTCATGTTTTATAAGGTTTCATTTTTTTTTGGTCGGATTATATGAATTTATAGCTCTCAAATAAATTAGACAATATTATAAACACAACTGTAAAATACGATGATAATATGGTAATTACTCAGTGCTAATTAATTTGTAATTACTGAACACAAATTACTCATAACTGGATCTAATTATTCAAAGTAAAGAAGTTACCTGTGTGTATGGTGCCGCAATCTCCTCTGTTGCCACCATGGCTCCATCGAGGTCAAAGGAACCGACGTCCTCCCACCTGGGGGATGGAGACCTGGCACCGAATAACTGAACATTAAAACAAATAAAGTCAACAATGTGTATTTCAAAGTTAAATATATTAAACAATACGATATCAAATAAAATACAACAAATACTTGAACATTAAATAAAACAATAGCAAACCTGATCCATGAAGCTCCCTGTGGCATGCTGTTGTGTATCACCATGGCAAGAATGACCACGGTGAGAACAACGATGTGCCATTGTTCTAGCAAAACTAGAAGGCCCCACTTAGGTTCCACCTGTAGCCGGCATGTCTCGGCCACCACCCATAGACTGTGCAGCTGTCTATGTCTCATTGATGTCCTCTCGGCTCTGGGAAGACATGGCCATAAATTTGGTATGTCTAAGCAAGTCATGTGTGGCACGTCTGACGGAGTCATGAATCTCATCTAGACTGCTACCAAACCCGGGTGGCTGAGGAGGGGGGTTTGGCTCTCTCCTGGGTGTAGGAGGTCCTCTAAGTGGGTTGCGGTGCACCTGAGGTTGATCTTGGGTAGAGCCAAGACCGACACCCTGAAACTCAGTGATGTCAAAATAGTTGACATGGTACCCTAGCTCAAACTCAGCCCACAATTTTCGAAGGAAATACTGTGGGACCTCCAAATTGTTGCATGGGGACCTGTCAAACACCATGAACCACCTCTTTCTCCAGTTATCTCTCCATGGATGGTAAATGCACCAGTCCATGAAAACCTGAGCCCTCGTCACAGCTGGAGGCTGTCCTGTCGAGGGAACTATGAACTTGCTATACAACTAGGATTTGGTGATGTTGAGGTCTTTTATCTGCTCTTTGGACAAACCAGTGGAGTAGTGTTCCCTCATTCGAACCCTGTATTGGCTCAAGTTTGTTATCTCAATGTGTGCAATATTGATTGATTCAATAATTTTTTGAAGTGATGAAGCCAAGGAAACCCGAGAGGGTTCCTTGGTACTGTTCAATTCATTACTTAGTGCCCTTAATTGATTTAAGTCTTGGTGTAATTGATCTTCGGGGTTTTCATTGGGTTCATTGTTGGTTCCCATATTGTCTTCTAGAGCTCAGGTTTCATTGGTTTCATCGGATGGTTTAGGTGTGTCTGACATATTGTTAGGTGTGTAGATGGCCTTCAATTAAATTTCCTTGGTTTTTTAATGGATTGTAAATTTTTTTTAAAATTAAAATTCAAATGGAAAACAAAAAAATAAACACAAATTTGTGCTTTGAGGAGCACCTACCTAGAGAAATGGATGGCACCATGGTGTAGGGGCGATTGCTTGGTGTTGAGGACGAATTGGGTGCATGAGGACGCGTTCGCAGGCTTGAGAGTGCGCTCGCGGGTTGGATATTAGGCTCACGGGTCTGTCGAAAATGACAAACCTGTGAGCTCTATTTTTTTTATAAAAAAACAAAGGCGCGCGCGCGCCACTAACGCGTGCGAGCCATTTTGTGCGTACGTGTCAAAGGTGCGTGCGCGCCCCTTTTGTCCACATGGGCTAAACCACGTGGACGTTTGGCATTTCCAAAGCAGAGACGCGTGCACGCCTTTGGAGGCGCATGCGCGTCGTTTTATTTTTTCCGCTCACGTGCTATTGTTGCGGTTATTTTGGGTACCATCTTCGTGTGGGTACCCCCATATCATCACCTATAGCCCATTTTTGTAGGTTCTCCATAAATCTATCCCTGAGAACTCTATGCATAGTATGGAATGACTTTTCTGAAGGAAATAGGAGTTTTCCATTCCAGAGCTACTACACAAATACTCATTATTGTAAGACCCACATTATGCAATGCCTTGGGCATATTTATGTGGCTCTGAAGTAAACCCAAATTGTATTCCCTAATATCATTGTATACTATACACCAAGGGTTTGGTATCTTTTGATGGATTTTTAAGGATGTACTCTTCATCCACTTATCCATAAACAAAAATGACCATGATTTAAGGCAGAAATATGTAGTTGATCTTTGCAAATTCTATTGTCTGTTGATACAAGATAGATCCATTTTTTAAGGTTTTTTCTCAAGTATTTATATTTCATTTTACAATATGTTTAAAATATGAATCTGAATGGTACTGAAATGAGTTCGATGTTCATGGTACTGTCCTCATAGATCCACATTTGTATTTTAGTGGCCATGATATATAAATCAGTTATACTTATGCATTGGATCATTATTGTATCCTCCTGTAGGTCATGTTCCACTATTTGAGCATGGACATTTATCCCCGGGATGAGTTTGTCTGACATTTTCTTTCTTTCAAGTACTTCATTTGAGCCTATGATTCTTGGTTTTTTCGGTTTCTCTGACTCCATGACTCGACCCTTTATTATTTATAATGTATTTCATCCATCATCTTCCCCTTTGACCTCATACATTAGGGGGCATCTATTATAGCCAAAATTAGCACTTCTCTATCTGTGACGACACTTACATCTTTTGGTCGCATGAGGACACTTCATGATATTACTGTGAGTCACAAAAAGGACATTACTTGATGGAAGAGCCATCTTTGGGACTTTAGAAGGATTTAATTCCCTAATTCATGGCCCATTTGATAGATAGGAACCTTAGGAACAATTTTGGAGACCAAAACTTCTCCAGAAAACTCCTAGAAAAGGCTATTTTTTACCAGTTTTCCACAAAAACGTAGGTGGAAGGTTCTTCACCCATGGGTTTTCCAAAAACGCACAAGTTGAACATGGTAAATTCATGTTCCACCCACTTGTTTTCCATTGTAAAGTCGCAAATGACTCAGAAATACCAAAAAATATATATATAATCTTGAAAAATGGGTGGTTCGGGTGGTTTTGGAACCTCCTCTTCCGGTTGTAATTACTACCTCTTCGACCCTACCTTATTCACTTGATATATAAGAGAGGGAGAGGGACCATGAAAAGGGATCAATCCCATTATAATGTTATGTTGGAGGAATTGGGACTCACATCCCACTCACTTGTGCCCTAGTTTCTTATAAACCCTAGCACATATGAGAAGAGGTTGGGATCCTTGAAGAAGAGGAGCAGGAGACCTTGAATCTTGGTTTCATGAAGTGCCATGCTTGAAGGAAGACAATTTGATGTACTTTATTCATTGATCAATAAATATTGGAAATGATTCCCTTTCCAATAGATTTTTTCATGTATTCTTCAGATTTGATTTCAATTTGATGTTTCAATCTCTTATAAATGTCAATTTTTTATTTGTAGTCAAACTGGTTTGAGGAAGCTCTTTTGGAATGTTTTTGCAGGTTGTTGCATTGGAGAGCAAGAGAAAAGGCTTGGATCAACCTAATGAATAAGGGACACATTCTCCTAAACCCTAATATCTTTGCTTAATAATTGAACTTGCAGAACCATCTTGTATGTCTATCTTTTACCCCTGTACATTGTAGTCTCACCCCTGCTATAGGAAGTTTTCCCTAACAACAAATAAGTCAAAATGGTCATTATGAAGTTAATTGTGAAATTAATAAATAAATTGGGTCAAAAGGCACCCAAGAGGATAAGGTTATTTATAAATGTGGAAAACAAGATAAAAAGAGTGGACAAAACCCAATTTGACTCCTTAAAAGGTGGAAAAGTTGCTTAAGGAAGTTAGTGGTGGCATTGAATAAAGAGGAAGTGGTCCAAACAAGTTAGAAGGTGCATTCAAGTTGTCAAAGTTGGTTAGAGTTGGTGGAGGAAGTTATAAGGGTGTATTTATGAAGGCCAAGTTGGTTGGAGGGTGCACTCATGAAGGTGGTGGAGCTATTATGGGCCACTAACTAACCAGTTCATGGTTTTGGGATGTCCATGGTATTGTTCCATGGTATTGGATATCTCTCAAGCTTAAAAAGAGAAGCAAGGCACACCAATAAGGTTTTTTGATGAAATTTTATTGTATTGGAGTTTCTTAGGCTTCTCTTTGCTTAGGTGATGCCCCCCTTGCATACCAAGAGTGTGATGGGCCCCTCATTTCTAGTTGGGCGATGTTCCCCATATAACATTGTATTTCCAATTAAGTGGATCTTTCCAATTCAAATGGAAATAGAAGGAGTTGGGAACCCTTTCCTTCTCATAGATATTAACTGTAGTTCACATTATCATCTATGTACTCCCATAATTTTTCTTCATAATAAAGGATTTAGTGATCTCTTGCTCCCATTGGTTATTGTTTTGATGCAATGGTTAGATGTGCATATCATGAGATGAATATATGTGACTAATGTGTTGTGGAATATGTACTTGATGGTTCTGCATATTTTTTCAGAAATTACACAGGCATATGTTACAGATCAGAATTCCAATATTCAGATTCTATCTTCCCTCCTTATACACCAATTCTCTCGTGTTCTTTCACTAGTCAATTTGACTAGCACTTACTATTTTTGTTGTATCCTGAATTTCTTATATCCAACTCCAATTCTGCAATATTATGCAAGTAGATAAGACCCAGGGGAAGATGTCCCAAGTGCAAAATACAACATTTTTTGGCCCTAGATACTGTTAAAGTCAGGTTGAAAATTGCCTTCACGAGTTGTCCATAAAATCTTCCTAGTCTTCATTGTTTTGATCATACCTTGATTTCCCAAACACTAAATGATTATCTATAAGTTGTTGGAAGTAGGGGAGACAGTCTAGTATCCATTCCAAGCCTCATTTATAGAAATTTGGTGGCCCTAATGTAACCTGGAACCGTTTGGAAATATCATAATTGTGTAGTCCTGAATTGGCAAATCCTAATCCCGGAGCTCTAATTATCCAAATCAAACTCTGTGATATTTTGAAGGCATTCCTAATGTAGAACCTGTCATAAAAGAGGCCAGAGACCTATTCCAAAACCATTCCCTGAGTTCCAGATCCTCCTACCTATCTGGAAGTCAAATCTTTGTGTCTTACTTGTCTCATTAAGCTAGTGAGCCTAGTTCTTTTGCAATTCTTGGATTAAATGATGTAGTTTGCATATGCTGGTGTACCCAGCTAGCCTTAGAGTGGAGTTAAGCAATAGCTAATTTCGAAACATATATGGTCCCAGTACGTTGTGCAAAGAATTCTTGAGCTAGTGTAGCCCCTATTAGCCATCATTACATGAGGTTCTGAGTTAGTGGTCCTAAATTCCTAGCTAGTATCACCACAGTGGTATCAGAGCATGGTACTTGCACCTGTGAGTTGGATCATCCATTGAAGAATAAAATTGCAGCCATGTCTTACTATGATGATGATTATGATGAGCAATATGAAGAGTACCGCAGACAATATGACTATGAAGAGCAATATGAGGAGTGCTGCAGACAATATGAAAAAGAGGTCCCCTATGTTGGGGATTTTTAATTGCCAGGAGATGAGGATTATTACTATTGTGATCAAGTGTACAATGAAGATCGATGGGACAAACGACTAATGTCTGGTCCTTTGAAGGAATTAGCATGGTTGAATGCAACATGTAAAATCTTTCCCTAACAATATCAGAAATATCTTTCTATGGAGGAAGAGACACGCAACGTTATTCTTTTTGAAGAATTTATCTATTTGGTGTTTGAATATAGGCCCAAGAATGAAGATGTGAAGTTAGTGAAGAAAGGTCTATGCCCTACTTACAAAATACCTTGGAGAGAAAATAATATATGTTTGAGCGAAAAGAAGGAAGAAACATCATTTCACTTGAAGGGGCAAAACCAAAGTTCCAATAAGCCATCAAAGGAAGAGAGCAGAAATAAGCTTATATGTGGCATCCATGGAGATGAAGAAGCATCGGGTCCTACATTAGAAGAGGAGACCAAAAAGAAGACAAAATAACTGTGCATAGGAAGTTGTGCATGCACATGAGGAATCATGATGTGCTAGCTAGCACAAGGAGGACAAGGATCATAGATCATCCCAGAGAGATTCGTGACATTTTGGACCTGGATCAAAGAGCATCTACTGATGGATTCTCAAGCTTTAATGAGGATCCTACTGATGGGTGTTCAATTCATTGTGTGGTACTTATTTATGAGTTCCCAAGATTTGGAGGAGCGTTTACTGATGGATGTTGTGAAGAGATACCTATTGATGGGTTCCAGCTAAGGGTTGATGTGGTTCCTATTGATGGGTTCCAGCTAAGGGTTGATGTGGTTCCTATTGATGGGTTCCAGCTAAGGGTTGATGTGGTTCCTACTGATGGGTACCAAAATTTCATGGAGACATCTACTAATGGATTTCCGTCCCTCTATATTGGTGACATAAAGATAAGCCTTGATTATTTTGTTACAAGTCCCAACTCCATTGATCATGAAGAAGAATACTTTGTAGCAGCAAAATATGAAGCAAGATCAGCTTCTCAATCATCACTTGAGCTTCCATGTGAAGTTGATCCCAAGAAAAAGAAGAAGAGGAGGTTCACTCTCATGAACCATCCTTCATTGAAGGCTATTTGAATATGAGTGAAAGGAAGATATATGAGGCCCTTAGCATTCTCCAAGACACTCAATCATTGGTATCAAATTCTTGTTGGAGAGTTTCTTCATTGGAGGAGTCATCCTTCCTTGAAGACATGGAGAAGATTCAAAGAGCAATGTGCAACATCAAAGGTAATTTATGTCTTTGATTTTTGATAGAAACAATGTGGTTGAGATTAGTGTATGGTTACATGAGGCATACTTGAAGAATAATGAGGATATTCATAAGCTCAAAATTCAAAATGAGCAACTTCTCGAGAGGTTGCAAGCCTTACTTGTTCTTCCTCCTATGTTTCAGATTGTCATATGGTAGATTGCTTGGAGGATACTTATGACATGATTGATCATGAGAAACATGGTGATTTTCATGTGATTGATGTGTTTGAAGATGATATTGATGAGAGCCAAACACTTTTTGTGGTGGAATAGGAACTTGATTTTCCTCTTGATGATGGCTATGCACTTTTTGAAGAAGTGCATGATTCCACTACCTTGGAACCAAGCTATGAGGAAAGTTTTGCACTTTTGAGGGAGGTGCATGATCCTACCCCTATGGATCCTTCACATGATGAAAATTTTGCACTTTCTGATCATTTAGGTGAGTTGGTTCATTCTCCTACATCCTACACTTCCACATTTTGAAGCAGGCATCCTAATGAAGTATGGGTGAAAGGTTTCTTTTTGATGGTGCCACATGAGGAGTATGAAACTCCTATATCTCCTTTTGATGATGACATGACTAGAGAACCTTCTTCTTTACATTTTCAGAAGCATCATGTTTTACCTTATGATGATACACATCTTCATGGATGCACATATGGTACTCCTTTGACCCCCTTGAAGGCTCATTGTTCACTTTGCTCCTTACTTGGTTCATATTTTGGTGCAGGTTCTTCATTCACTTCTTGGATGAAAGAACACATGGATGATTATTTTGACACATATTACATTATTTTGGAGCATAATTATAGGACATGGGATCCTCACCTATGTCATTGGATCATATCTGATATGATATTTGATACTTGTGTGTATGGAGCACATGATGATCTCTTTGCTTGGATGGACAAGCACTTTCATGATTCTTCGATGAGGCACCTTATTGATATACATTTGTATGATGTTGTTATATACTTTGATGATATACATTTTGTACTTATGATGTTTGGGAAGATTCTCATCAGAGAGTGGGATCCTGGCATTCCACACTTGGTTGAAATAACTTGGAGGATATTGTACACCTCCTACTTTGATGTATTGTTTTGGGAGACCTTGTGCATGATAGAAATGTGCAAGCATTGGGACATGGGCATCCCACATTCTGATTTGTATGTATTCATAATATGTATTGATGGGGTGTGAAATTGTTGGGACCCTCGCATCCCATACTTGCTAGATTTGTTCTTGATGACATTGTACACTAGGAGAGTGCGCAAGCAGTGGGACCCATGCATTGTTGATCATTGGAAGATCATTGGGAGCACATTTTGGTTGGTTGGATTGAGGAAACAAGCCTCTTATCTTCCCCATGGTTTCATCCTTGTAGCATATGGTGATGGTTTCCTACATGGGAAACATATTTCTGGATGGACTTACGTTTTTCTTGCAGGGTGTTATGACGAATTCCATGTGACTCTTATGCATTGCATAGGAGGATATATTCTACACCTTGTATTTCTAAGGATCCTTTGGGATCCTGGTATTTGTACTTAGTCTCCACACTGAGTGTGTGTTCATATGGTGGTGCAAATGGAGCTATTCTTTGAGAGAATGATTCTAAAGGTGTAGTGGGGATATTTCAAAGAGGTAGCATTCACATTTCCCATGGTCATGATATTCCTTGTTTGGGGATTATGGGTGAGTTATTTCCCTTGTTGATGTATGATGGAGAGTCTCCATGTCACATACCCCAATTTTGTAAAAAAATTATGTAATTGTTTTATTATATTCCTAAGACATTATGTTAAATTTAATGCTAAGTAGGGATTGATGACTCAGCAGAGTCACTAGAAATGGAGTGTAATTCAGAATATTTTATTATTAATAAATAAATTGTGGAGACAACAGCATGGGAGAGCTGTTAAAAAGAGGTTACTGGTCAAACTGGTGGATGGAACTAGGTGGAAAGGCAAAAGACAAGTGGCAGCATCCTCAAACACTTCCTAAGTTGTAGGTGGCAACTTCCCTGTATTGGGGTCATGATTCCCCAAGAAAGTGGAATCAGAGTAGGTGGCTCATTAAATGACAGTTAACCCAACAAAGGCCTAGGCAATCTTTTAAAAGAACTCAATGAAGAGAGCTGGGGGCTCGAATTTTTCCAAGGAGAGAATTCATTTAGGTGAATGTTATTCAGGAAATCCATTGACGAAGAGGGAAAGACAGTAAGGAAGTTGTTTTAGGAGGATTGCTGTAGTAACTTGGTTCCATTATAGCTTTTTGGGCTGAGAGAATTGACTTTGCCGCACCTAGTTCTAGCCAGGGAGACCAGAGCAACCTCGGGGATCCTGAGAAGTTGCTGTCTTAGCACTCTCCAGGAGTTGGTAGGGAGGAACTGCCTCCCATTGTTGTTGTTGTCCACAGCTTAAACAGGTTCTGCCATTTATTTCCTTATGTTTATTAAGTATGAATGGATGTATGTTGTGTTTATTTTCTATATGTCTGAGGAGTAATTAATTAGCAAAGTTAGTATTTCAGAATAGTAGTAGTTAAATTTGGTAGAGTTACTGTGTTTTTCAGCATCCTTAGTAAGAAGTAATATCATTATTACATTACTAATAATGTATCTATAATGCATTCAATATAATAGTAATACTTTAAGTGATAATTTATTATTACAATTATAAACCTAGTAATTATAATTAATGAATAGATAAGTAAGGATTACGTACAAAGTAATTATGCTCTGTGTATACAAAATGAAATAAACAATCATGGGAAACAATAGTAAAATATAACAATAAAATTACAATATTTATATCATGGTCAACAATCATTGCAGGAGAATTGTAGTCACAGTTAGGATATCTATATAAGGGTACAAACCCTAATTAAAATTTAAAATTTAACAAGTCATTACATAACAACTAAATCAATGTGCAAAACCCTAACATAAATTTATCACAAAGAATTTATCAATAGTTAAATAACCTAGGTATTAATTTAAAGCAATAGGGTTAACAGAACATTAATTAGCTCAATCATCGAGCTTAGTCAGTAAGGTAAATATCATTCTTTTAAATCTTAATTATCCACAGAGTTATAATTTAAACGATAGGTTAAGCACTGAACCTAAATCTTAACTGTAAAATTCGGGTCAAACCCTATCAGTTCAGCTTATACAAGTAAAAAAAAATAGATCCTAAGAGTTAAGACAACAATTTCACCTATGGCCGCATCATAAGTTCACAGTATAAGTGATTATAAACTTAATTGCTCCAGTACGAAGCATAGAATTAAAAATACACGCCATAAACAAGCCCGAATATACAGGAGAGCTTTTAATAAACCATATTATCGAACTCTGGGTAAAAACCCTGCATAAAATTAAGAATACAGTAAAGGAAACAAGATTTTGAGACCATAGTCTCATCTACAGACAGGTTACAGTCATTGTTTTTTTTCTTTAAAATTACACAATATTTCCTTTTATAGAAAATTCTTAAATACCAAAAGAAAGACAAACAATTACAATATTGACCGAAGCCATAACCTCCTTTCACAACACAGGGTAAACCTGTTAAACAACTCGTTAAAACAAAACAGTTCAAAGACTGAACAGAGCTGAGGAATCCCAGAGTCGCCTCACTCAACCAAAACCCTAACCATCCTAACAACCAGCAAGGAGGAAACGCCATGGTGAAAACCAGGCTTACCAGGTAAAACAACCAACTACCGAAGCTTGTGCCATCCACGCTTTAAGTGGAGCCAGGGCCTGCAACGAAAGAGCAATATCAGTTAACACTTTAATTTTTTTGGGGGGTTAAACTAATTCTTTTTAACTAGAAAAATGAAGGAGAAATCCTGTAGCTTACCGGTGAATTGAAAGAAGTTCAAACGCAGTAAATAGCCTGATAACCATGAGCAGAGTAAGTGTAAATCCCTCCCTTGTCACCGAAAAGAACGAGGTGGCAGAAGCAAAGGGTATCTTCCACAATGGAAGCTTTAACAGAACCAAGTCGAGAGATGCAGTCATGCCGTGACAGGGTCAGTAATGGTAGCAAAGGAAAAACCCTAGGTTTACAACAACCTTATGGCCGCCAATAACAAAGTATAATGACTCCCACACAATGCAATTGACAAGCACGGAGGACTGAAGCAGCATGGAAGCTGCTACCAACAGTGTACCAGCAAAGCTTGGACCAGGAGGGTTCACAGAGCGACCGAGCCCGAAGGCGAGGGAGAAATGGCCAAGTAGGGTTTAGTCAACAATTTTATATCATGGACGTGTGGCTCTAGAGTAACCACGTAGCTTTTTAATAATTTTCATGTAGTGGGTCGACGTGCTAAAGTTCTACAACGAGATTTCCAATCATTTGTTTTCCAAACAAAAATCATAGCATGGATATTCCATTATGGTCGCGATACCATAGTTTACACCTGCCATATATTTCATATTAGAACAATGCTTTCGAACCTTGCTTAGTAAACATTAAGACCTTGCCCTATATTTAATTAAACCATGCATTATAATGGTGTTCAAAGATTAAGTCTTGAAGTATTTATAGACATAAAGGTTTGATTCTAATTAAAAAGAATTGTAAGGTCTTGGGTATAAATTTAAATTATAAGTTGTTCATAAAACTTATTACTAGATTACCTTTCACTCTAGTCTCATGTGACGAGACAAGAGATTGATCTTTCTCTTAAGTCTTTAAGATGATGGTGTGATGATTAGGTATAGTTGTGTACAATTCTATTACTATAATGCCATTTGCTATAGCTTAGCACAGAGGGTATCGAACTTGTCATATTTCTTTGTGTGATTTTAACTTGTAGAATTCAAGCTATATAACTCACAATTGTGGAATAGGGTTACTCTAGTCCATTTTACTTGTTGCTACAATATAATAACAATCTCCTATTAGTCTCAGATTCCTTGTGATAACAAGTAAACTCTTGTTATCCTTAAGGCACATTGAGTTTAATCATGGTAGCTTATAGTTTTTATTCCATTGTCAATCATGGAAATAAGAGTAGTTTAACAATCCATGCAAACCCTTAAAATGTTAAAAGGAGACTTGTATCTGACAGTACACCTTGCAATTGCTAGAAATAAGAAAAGTATATATTGACAATTCCAGATCATTTATAATTGAAGCTGTAAATCAAAATATATTCTAACTTTAAACTTGACTTGATGTGATAACAATGGATGAGTAAAAACTGGTCTGAGTATGGTAACCCAGTTGTATTCTACAGTGCTAGTTAAGAAGTATATTTGCATTACAGTAATATCAGCAAGGGACCAATATTCCATAGGGCTATTTAATTCATTTATTATCAAGAAAAATAGCTATCATATTTTCTAGTAATTTCCAACTTTCTATCAGTAAAATCTTGAGGAGATCATAGGAAGAGTTCTACCTTTAAACACATGATAGACTTGGCTAGCATGCTTATACTTTTACTGAATGATTTGGTATAGCAATATGTTTTTTTTTTACTTTAAAGATTTGTTTGCAGCGACCCGAACATTACCTGTATATCTGTAAGAGAAAGAAAATCTGTTGCATTAGCTCGAAAGCTAAGTAAGCCCAGTCTGTTATGGCAATTCCCCCTTGTGGTTGCAAACAGAAAAACAATCAGTAACTGACAAGAAACTCATCTTTAAATTTAAGTATAATAAAATATCATTCAGTTACAATTCTGATAACATAAACTAATCAAACAACTAATGACTGCATTTAATAAGATTATATGCTATTTTAAAAAAATTTAGATTTTTCGGAAATTTTGGGCGTTGACACTCCATATCAGTGGTTTGTAGGTGCATGCCTTGGTGCATGTAAGTTATCACTTCTTGTTGATGTATGGCCCATGGTGTAGTTGGATATGGTGGTGGAAGGCATTGATGATGTGATGGTATTTCCCTATGGTTTCTTCATTGCTTGAGGACAAGCAAATTTGGGAGGCGAGGAATGTCATGTCCCCATATTTTTCATGGTTTAAAATTTTCCTAAGAAAAAATTAACCTAAGACTCAAGAATAATTATTAATGGATAAATTGGCCACAAGGATCCCTAAATTCGAATTATGGAGGAAAATTAATATTATGAGGATTAATGAGGAGATATTTGTCCACGTAATAAGTCAAAATGGTCATTATGAAGTTATTTGGGAAATTAATAACTAAATTGGTTCAAAAAGAACCCAAGAGGATAAGGTTAGTTAGAAATGTGGACAACAAGATAAGACGAGTGAACAAAACCCAATTTGACTCATTAAAAGGGGGAGAAGTTGGTTAAGGAAGTTAGTGGTGGCATTGAATAAGGAGGAAGTGGTCCAAGGAAGATAGAAGGTGCATTCATGTGGTCAAATTTGGTTAGAGTTGGTGGATGAAGTTATAAGGGCACATTTATGAATTCCAAGTTGGTTGGAGGGCGCACTCATGAAGGTCGTGGAGCTATTATGGGCCACTAACTAACCAGTCCATGGTTTTGGGACGTCCATGGTATTGGAGATCTCTCAAGCTTAAAAGGAGTAGCAAGGCACACTAGTAAGGGTATTTTATGAAATTTTATTGTATTGTAGATGCTTAGGATTCTCTTTGCTTGGGTGATTCTCCCCTTGCATACAAAGAGGGTGATGGGACCCTCATATCTTGTTGGGTGATGTTCCCCTTCTAACACTACATTGCCAATTGAGTGGATATTTCCAATTCAACTGGCCATAGAGGAGTTGGGAACTTGTCCTTCTCATAGATATTAAATGCAGTTCACATTATCATCTATGTACACCCATAATTTTGCGTCATAATAAAGGATTCGGTGATCTCTTGCTCACATTGGTTATTGTTTTGATGGAATGGTTAGATGTGTATATAATGATATGAATATACATGACTAATGTGTTGTGGAATATGTACTTGATGGTTCTACATATTTTTGCAGACATTCTACACGCATATGTTACAGATCAGAATTCTAATGTTCAGATTCTATCTTCCCTCCTTATACACCAATCCTCCCTTGCTCTTTCACTAGTCAATTTGACTAGATCTTACTTTTTTTGCTGTATCTTGAGTTTTGTATATCCAAATCCAATTATGCAAGATTATATAGGTCAATAAGACCTAGGGGAATTCATCGAAAGTGGAAAATCCATAATTTTTTGGCCCTATATATCGTTTAAGTTGGGTTTAAAACTTCCTTCACGAGTTGTCCATAAAAGCCTCTTAGTATCCACTGTTTTGATCATATCTTGAGTTCCCGAACTCCAAATGTTGATATGTAAGTTAATGGAGGTATATTAGATAGTCCAGTATCCATTCAAATACCCATTTCTAAAAATTGGGCAGTGCTAGTGTGACTTGGAACTGTTTGGAAATATCCTAACTATGCAGTCCTGAATTGGGAAATCCCACTCCCGTAGGTATAATTGTCCAAATATACCTCTGCACTTTTCTGCATACATTCCTACTATGGACCCTGTCATAATAGAGACTAGACACTTGTTCCATAATCCCTCCCAGAGTTCCATATCCTCCTACCTATCCAGAATTGAAATATTTGTGTCTTACTTGTCTCATTGTGCTAGTTAGCCTAGTTCTTTTGTAATTCTTGGCTTAAAGGATCTAGTTTGCATATTTTGGTGTACCCAGGTAGCCTCCGATTAGACTTCAACAGTAGCTAATTTCAAAACATAAATGGTCCCAGTATGTTGTGCAAAGGATTCTTGAGCTAGTGTAGCCCCTGGTTTCCATCATTACATGAGGTTTTGAGTTTGTGGTCCTAAATTCCTAGCTAGGATCATCACAAGGACCAACTATCAAAGTGTGAAGAACAATTCAAGCAAGCCACAATGATTCAAGAAAAACAGGTTAGTGAAAAGGAAATAAATTTTGAGAATCATCTAAATTTTGTAGTAGATAAAATCATAAAATTAGAAGAAGAGGAATATGTATTGAAGACATCACTGGAGGAGTCAAAGAAGAAGAATGAGCAACTGACAAGCCAACTTGAGCAAATAGATAAAGACATCTCCCCAATAAAGTAAGAATTGGATAAGATGAAGAAAGGGAAACAAGTTCAAGCACACTTCTTGTACGATACCACTGACTACGTAGATCCAACAAGCATCACGACTCGTATTGAAGGAGATATGGAGAACAAGTTCAAAGCCAACACATCAATCCTAGATAGTATATTGAGCGATGAAAGATCACCAACAGACAAATCAAGACTTGGCTACGACAAAACAACTGAGAATTTATGCAACAACATTTACGATCCAAATCAAATGAAGCCATTCAGGTATGACAATTCCTTCAAATATTACAATTCTTTTTGTTACAATTCTAGAAGAAGGATCAATACAATGAAGTGCATGAGATGCAATTTCAATGGTCATATTGCGAAGTATTTCCATACTATGAGATGTTATCTATGTGATGGTTTTGGATACAAGGCCCAATATTGTTGAAAAGCAATAAGAAATACTTCATAGAACAACAACTTTAAGATATGGACTCAACAGTGACATAATCATGCGTAGTATAAAAATGGATGTGCGCAATTGAAGAAATGGGTAAAGAAAACTACCCAAGCAAATGACCCAGGCTCATCGCAAGCAGTAAGTGATTGCTTCCCATCTTGTCGATCTCTAAAAAAATATAAGTAATATCCTTGAATTCAACACGTTGTTCATTAGGAATTCAAGGAATGTGTTAGTTGAAGTTAGAATACATTTGAAGTTTGTAGTGTTGCAAAGGAAATGAAGATATACTCAATTATTTGGAAAAGATGTGTTGAAGTTAAATTGTCGTACAAAGTGCTCATACATATAACATAAGAAATAAGAGTACAAATGAGTATTGATAATGAACAAACATGAGTCCGCGTAGATGCATAAACAAAGTTTGTATTATATTCAAAAAATTTCCTTGACAAAATTACATGAGACCTCTATCGTAGAAAACAAAGTTGAAGTACAAAAGAGGTAGCATGCTAAGGCCTAATGTCAATTGAAGTACAAAGATGATGATGGGATCCGTATTAAACAAAATTGAGAGTTATAAAGACAATTCAAAGCTGAATCCCGAGGTCCAAATCCATGTCAAGATTGGTTGGTTGCTTTGAAAGACGAAGTTCAAGATCCATTGGATCTTGCCCGATGAATTTAGTGGACTACAACAATGGACAACGCTGGAGAGTTGAAGATGATGCATTGGCAGTGGGTTGTTCCATCCAAATCAGGTTCAGGAGGTCCAAAATTTGTTGTTGTTGTCCTCTAGGAATTTGATTCTCCTGTTTAGAGTGGAAAACCCCTCAGCATTGTTTTGATTGACCTATGACTATGCATACCAATTATTGAAATTAGACTCCTTCATTTAGGATTTCCAAATCTCCATGTCCACCCCCAGTCATGTGAACTTAGCTTGTTGCAACTGAACTATCGAATGAAGATTGTCCAATGAGTTGTTGAATCTCTGGAAGAAGGAAGACATTATGAATGAAGATGAGAAACTTAGAGATTGTGACACACAGAACAAGCTAGATAGGAAATGAACAAGGATGGTGAACCAGACAATACGTAGCCCATTTATAAAATTAGGAGGTTCCCCGCGCGTGTGAAAATAAATTGAAAAGACGTTTAGGTTAATGGAATTCATGTCTGCGTGATTCGAAGATGAATATGGAGACGTCAAAATTTATTGCATGAGTGAATGAAATCATGCAAGTGGACAAAAAGCTAAAATCCATATCATTTTTCTGTGTGTTCGAAATGATGTTTCCTAAAAATATTGAGTACGAAAATGACACATTGAATTTTTCGCACGAGTTATTAGTCATGTCGCCTTGTTGCCGAGTTGGTTGACAGATGGAAATATTTGTGATATTAAGAAAGAATATTTGGATGTCAAAGCAAGAGATGTGAAGTCAGATGAAGACTGGTCACAGTGCAATGAATGTAACAAAAAGAAATGATGAATGATGCCATGGAAGATATAAAAGGAGATGGAACTCTGTAAGTGCATACAATGAGTGTGACATGAAGACAACATGAATATTTCTAAAGGAATGAAGAAGTTTGAATGATCAATATGATAGGAACATAAGATCAAGATAAGAATAAATTGGCAACTGTGCAAAGGAGCATATTTGAAATAGCTGCAGAAATAGTATCAAACGTACTGGTTGGCGCAACAACTCTAGAAAAAGGAAGAGAATGAAGCATAAAGATAGGGGGATAAATCCATGCAAGCAACTGCATAAAGGTTAGCGCAAAACCGAATAATGGAGAACTTGAAATTGCACATTAAAAGCACCTATTTTCCATTGATGTCAAAGGGGGGAAAAGATCATGAAGCATGTGATTTTCTCATGAAGCATGCAATTTGTGCAAAGATGAAAAATAGCAAATTGGAGGTCATGCAAATGAACAATAAAGAAATATCATGAAGCATGCATCAGTGGAAGAGATCGATGTAGAAATGAAAGACACAAGAAAAACACTGACAGTAGAAAGTGTAGATGAGCAAATTCTCAAACTGGGAAGAACACAGAGGGAGTACACACAGGGGGGGTACTATGAGCAAAATAGAGGAAGAAGACAACTTCATGAGTTGTTAACATGCACAAAATCATGAGGTGTTGACATCAATGCCAAAGGGGGAGATTGTTGAACTTTGGTTGTCATTGATGTAAACTAATGTCAAAAGGATTCAGTGTCCTTGTTCCAGTTTGAAGAAATATATGAAAGCCAATTTGAAGAAGTATATGAAATCTAGTTTGAATAAGTACATAGGAAGTACATTCATATTGTAGAAGTACATCCAATTTGAAGAATTGCATAAGGTATGTGCGCAAGACACCATCCATATTAGTCAAAGGTAATGACAAGGAGATGGTAGGACATGTATTGGCAGTGCGCAAGAAGTTTGGGAGCAAGATGCGGTTAGACAGATATGCAAGTCCCAAAAGTGCGCGAGACTCACCAATCAGAAGAAGTATACAAGTATTTGAAGTGCACAAGATTCCTAGAAGCAAGAGGTGTTAGGAGAAGTCAAGTGCGCAAGACCCACAAGTGATGGTACTACAAGTACACAAGACCACACATGAAGTGATTCCAAAGTGCGCAAGACCCACTATGCAAAGGACCAAGTATGAGCAAGAAGCACAAGGCGTGATACATCAGTTGCACAAAACATGACAAGTGGTGGAAGCGAGAATTAAGCTTGATAGTAATGCAAGGAAGAAGAGACGCTATGACCAACTTGTGGACATACAGTCTGTGCATGCCAAGTATAAATAAGAATCCAATTTGGAGAGTTGAAGTAAGTTGTGTTCTTGAAGCTTGAGGATGCAAAAGTGGTAGGACATTGATTTGTAAAGCTTATAATTCTTGGGGTATAGATGGCCCATGGAACTAGAACATCATGGTCTAGTCAAGAGCCAAGTGTGCACGAACAAAAGAATAGAACTACTGATGGTGCGCAGGATGGTGTATTTTATCTCTGATAGTTGTGCGAAGACAAAAATGAAACACTCTAGATGATGCACAAGATGATACAGTTTATCTGAGACAGATGCATGAATACAAACCTCAATCACACCAAGTTATGCACGAGATGTTATAGCTTATCGAAGACATATGCACAAATACAAAAGTGAAGCACAATAGAAGATGCGTAGTATGATGAGATATATTTAACACAAGTGCGTAAGAACAGAAAGGGAGTATCGCAGATGGTACACAAAATATCACATATTATCTCAAGACAAATTCACCAAGACAACAGTGTAGCATAAAATATGGTGTGCAATATGATATAATTTATCTAATATAGATGCACGAAGTCACAACAATAACACAGCGCGTGAAGTCACAACAATAGCAAAGCACAGGATGCGCAATATCCGTTGATTTTGTAGATGTGTAGAAACAAAATGTATGACGAAGCAATGCACAATTTGTGAAGTATGAAGGCATGCATGTAATGTTAATGAAATGAAGTGAAGTATGCGATACAGCTCAATGATAGAAATATCACAACATACAGAAGGTGTGCAAAATGGAACGAACGACATTTAATCTATAGTGTGCGCAGATCAGTAGAACAACAATGAAATATCTTCTATAGACATATCAAGGCGATAGGACAGAGCATGGAATAGGGGATTGGTGTCTCCTTCTAGTTGAAGCAAGTAAAGCAGGGATTCGGTTCTTGTAAAACTAGCGGTTCGATGCCTCCTATCAGTTGGTGTAAAACCAAGGGTTCTATGCCTCCTATCTGGAGAACTTCAGAAGTTGGTGCTTCCATGAATGTAATCTTTATATTATAAGAGAGCATTCTTTGGTTTTCTCCCGGTTAGGTTTTCGCGTAAAAATCCTTGTGTTTTGTGTTTTGTGCATATGTGGATGAATGTTACTACTTATGTGAATGCATAATTTAAGTTCCAACTGAAATCTGATAAGAAGTTAAAAATGGTTCATAACTGTGCTAATACTGATTCACCCCCCTCTTAGTATTAATAAGATTCCAATATATATATATATATATAACCAAAACTGAGAAAAGAGTTTCTATTAAAATATGGGATGCATCTGAAACGTCTAGCTAATTGAGCAAAATTTTAAAAACATAGGCCATTCCAACAATCAAACACTAGACTATTCTTGACATCTCTATATGTTTCTCTAACTCTATTTTTCATATTGTTTCTTCTTCAGTTGAACTGGTATATATTCTAATAAAAGAGTTTCTTAAAAGTTTGATTTTACAATACATAAATCAGGGAGAAACATGATCATTTTTAGAACCCAGGTTTCCTCGCATCCATGTTGAGGCTACTAACTGACTTGCGCTATCATCCCTCTATTGTTGGTGAGTGCATCATTGATCCATTGTTTCATGCTCTTTGTCTTCAAGCTGGTCCTCTTGCCTTGATCCCATAAAAACTTCATTAGTCACATTTTCCCTACAGATTTGGGGAGCCAACTTTTTTTTCAATTGTTTAGTGTCATGATGCATGCAGTGGGAATGATTCTCCTACTAATTGATTTGTCCTTTCAGAATTATGATCTCAAAGTCCATTAGTGTATTTTTAGTAGTTTTCTTCTCTAGCTAACTAGTGAGGTGGTTTTGTTTCTAGCATAGAGATTGGATCTCCCATTCAATCCTTGTTTCCAAAACCTTCTTCCATTCTTCTAATTGACTAGAAAAATATCCTACGAAATGATGAACTTCATTAATTTTGCATTCACACCTGTACCAAGAAATTCTATGGGGGTTTCATGGGCCAACCTTTCCTTTTGCAAAATCCATGGAAATTTGTAGAGATTCCCACATGTTTTCAATTATCATAATCCAATTATTTTTCCACCTTCTTGAAATGACCACATCCCCTTTAAAATACTTCCCATATCCTTGCATACGATCAATATCATGCTTAAGAATTTTTTTGTCTACCATTTTACCAATTCGCATGTTGTATATTATGGAATTATTGGTTATCCAATGATGTCTTTGTACTCGCAAAGGAACTGTACGCAAGGGAGTAGTGAAATTCATGTTTTGAAATAGGTAGATGCACCGAGTTCGTAACTCCTTAGCGTTGCCTCTATCTTCCATGATGGATTAATAAATGTATGATTGGACATTAGGTAATAGGGGTAGGATAAGATTCTCCCTCCACAAGAATCATCCCAGTGGGAAGTTGACATCCCAACTTTTCATAATGATAGACCTTTTGACTTAGAATTCTTTTGACATGAAAATAGCTAATCTCCTCCAACTACTTGATGGTTTGGTTTATTCTTTCAACAAGTTTTCCTATGATTACATTGTTGGGAATGGACTTCTTAATAAGGCATTGGATGAAGAGTTTTGAGTCTCTAATTGTCGTTAGCTTGGTAATCTGGTTTGTCTTGGAGAGATCCAAACCCTTCCAAAGAGCTAGAGCAGTTGCTTGATTATTCGTGATACTCCAAAAATCCAAGAATAGGTAGTTTCCTAATGTCCTTCGGGGTCTATAAGAACTCACCCCCCCCACACCTGCCACCCCTTTAAAATTAATATATCAATCATGGCCATATGCAAAATTTATATTACTTGAAGGTTTTTAAAAGCAAATTCCTTATCTGAATCTGGTATATTCCAACACTTAGTAGCAAAAGATGATTGTGACACCAATCCAAGAAAGGGCTATGTTGGAGTAGGGAATCTAAAATTACAACTGGGACCTTTAAATAAAGCTTGGTAACTCTAAATGGGCCCTTATGATGCTAGTAACATACTAATTGTAGATGACTCAAAAGAAAAACATGTTTATAATGAAGAAGAGAACTATGTAATTACATAAGGCTAGAATTATGTCAGGGCGCGCTCTCCCATTTTGCTCTGTCATCCACCTATGTTATAACACCCCATTTGGGGGAGAATGACACATGCTTGAACATATCGATGTGGTCATTTTTGGTACACCTAAATTTTGTTAATGGTGTTAATGATGTGATTTCTATTGTAAAAAACATGAAATTAGTTTGTTGAGTAATCTAATACAATTTTTTTTATCTTGATATTATTATCTATTTGTGGCACTGTTATCTAGTTGTTTTTTATTTCTTAAAGGACCTTTTACTAATGAGTTACCAATTTTAAAAGTTATGAATAATATTTTGTTCAATGGGATGGAAATTTTAAAAAGCCCAAAAATGTGGTTTCCAAAGAGAAAATCATATTTAATAAATGTTAGTATTGGAATTAAAATGTGAAAAAATCATATTATGAAAATGCCAATCTCGGTTTTCAAAAGTGAAAAACCTAATTCCCAAAGTTCGGATATCAGCTTTCAAAATCACGAATATCAGTTCCAAAAGTGTCAATATTGGGTTCAAAAAGTGCAAAATCTAGTTATGAAAGTGTTAATTTCAAATCCAAAAGTGGAGCTTTGAAACCCAATATTGGCACTTTTGGAACACGTTTTTGCACTTTACAAAGGTTGATTTTGGACTTTAGAAAGGTTGTTTTTTCCCTATACTTGAATGGGCTTAGACTAGAATAAATCCAAGTTTGGTAAAATGGACATTATTGTCTCCTCAAGAAAATAGACGAGGAAGATATAAAATTAATCTAAAACCAAATAAATTGATATAAAATAATTTTCAACATAACACGATTTCAATGAAAATATACTCTTATTTTTAGAATAGAATAAATTGTTATAAAAACATTTTCAACACAAAATAACATCTCATGTATAAATTAAATAAATTTAATGAAAGGGTAGAAAATAATAACTTTATTCAAAAAATATTTATTATATATTTCAATGTAAATATACATTTTTAACCATAATTACAATTGATTTTTTACAAATAGATATTTTCATAAGTTATGAGAGCTTTAAGGAATTGAGGTGTATTAAAATTAGTTTAGATCTATTTTCATAAGTTATGAGAGTTTTAAGGAATTGAGGTGTATTAAAATTAATTTAGATCTATTTTAGATGATAAAAAAATTCGTTTTTAAGTGGGTTTGATATTTATACATTTTTTATCCATTCTATATTAAAGTGGAGTTATAATAGTTTAAATAATATTCTAAAATATAATGAAAATTTAAATTAAATTTTTAAAAGAAAATTCAAATTATTAAACATGACTTATAGATTATTAAAATTTAATTTATAATTAGAAAATTAAACATTACATTATAAAAAAAAAAAATATTAACAAATTATTAAAGATGACTTATAAATGATTATCAAAATTTAATTTATAATTAGAAAATTAAACATTATTATATAAAGAAATAAAATGTGTAGTCTAAATATTCTACGTTTTCAATTTTTTCCGAGCATATTTTTTCGTTTAATTTTGTTCGTATTCTGATTGGAAATCTTTAAACAAATTTAGAATCACATGTATTAGCTATAGAAATTGCATAATTTAAGTGCCATGGGGGTATTTGATGGTGTTGAATCTATTTATGGATTCAAAAATACAATTTAAAAACCTAAAATAAATAGACTACTCTGAAATAAAATATTAAATATTATAAAAAAAAACATTTTAATTTAAAATAATAAAAGAAAAAAAATTATATATACTTAAATTTAAATTTAAAATAAATACTTGAATATGCATCAATTTTCTTAAAAATCATGACTATAATGATTTTGAATTATTTTGAATATAAATATGAAAAGTATTAAAATGTGTTTTTCCTAATTTATGGGGTATTATACAATAACATAATTTTATTAATGCGTACTTCATTTAATATCTAAAATTTCCATTAATGATTCATTCTTTATTCCTAAATAAAAGGGCATACTAGTTGCCTTAATTTGGTGAACTAGTTAAAGTGATTTGATCTTTCTTTTCTTAATGTTCAATCTTTACCTTTACTCTTATTTAATTCTCGATTATTACCTCTCTCTATAGCTTCATTCCCTATGTTTAATCTTGGTACCATATAAGCCTTCTTACTAGGGAGTCAAACTTTGGATTTACAAGGTACACAACCTTTGTGGAGCACTCCTTACATGTAATTTCATATTTTACATGATCTTTTAAGAGTAGTTTCCCTTTCATTGAGTTGGTTGGGATTCTTGCTCCATTCGTTATTTTATATGTCATTATGCTAGATTCGGTGTTCGTCATTTTCCCCTAGAATTATGCCTTTTTTTAATATTGGATTGACCCTTTCTCGTTGCATGTAATCATTTGTATATATTTTTATATAGTGTAAATTAAATGATTGATGATTTGTATTCATTTTTTAGCAATTTGTTTAGCCAAAATCCAACTAAAATTGTTGAAATTGCAAGTTTAAGTTGTTGGAAATCTATATTCAAGGTATCCTCAGGATTATTGAGGGCGTTGAAGGCAATTCTATAACAAAAATTGCAATTTAAACAATCAAAATCGCGATTACAACAAAAATTGCATTACCAAATTCCAAGAAAAATTGTTTAAAAAAACAAATCATCTATCATTTAGCTTACTCATTTTTATAGTAGTTACTCCTTAAAAACACCATTGCATATGTTGTTGAATGCGCGACCCATACTTAAGGTCTATCTTTGAAAAAATTGATAGACAATCTTTGCAAAATCTATCAAAGTATTACGCGTGCCAAATCTAATGAAGGTTGCTCGAAAATATTGGAAGAAATGGAGGTATACTTTTCCAAGTCGTTGTAAATTTGGATCGAGATATAATTTTCCAAGTTGTTGGGAATCTGGGAGGCTTAATTTTAAATTTGAAGCCTTGACTCTAAAAATTAGGCGATGGGCCAAGCCTTTCAATGTTAATGCGATGTATTCAGTTTCTATTTATAGCTATCCTCGTTGTTATATTTGGACAAACCATTCAATCATAGTTGGAGATGGAGATATGTTTTGGTCCTTCTTTCTTGGGAATGCTTCCTCTGCTCTTTTTCTATTTGCTTCTCTTCGCCCTTGAGGCGTGGATACCTCAGGAAAGTCCCTTCGGGTCCTTTTTACAAAACTAGGCAAACTCTAAAGAACAAAATTAACCTCCATTATCTAATAAGGGGTAGACTTTTAATGCTTCTATCAGACCCCTTTTATCAGCACCACAGCAAAGGAGGGAGGAGAGGAAAATATAGATGCACAGGGAACAGAGTCAATTTACGTACCATCACCATAAATAGCATCAGTAGACCCAGCAGCAACATCTTTTCGCTTAGAGCCTACAGCATTGCTTCCAGTTACAGATCGATACCAAGCCCTATTATATTATAGAGATGGAGAGCCGATTACAGACCTTCATGAGTGAGATCCATATAAAGTAGCTTCTTACCATGATAACACTAGGAAGTATGATTGACAAAGAACCTCTGCCCAAGCCTAAGCATATTTAGCCAGAAAGAACCAAGACATAGTCATACATGAAAATAAGGATACTACTGCACTTTTAAAAATACCAATTCACTAATTCAGTCACTATTTACAAATGTATTGCTCCGGGTGCTAAGAATGCACTTTTAATCCTATTCTCTCACTACAATGTCACATGAATGGTTGTCTATATCCCAGAGAGTATGGACATGGAGCAACATAGTCCAATAATAATCATGAAATGAAGTACATGCTACAAATATCCTGCATCTAATACAGGTTACTAAGAATTAAAGTCTATATTTATAATTACATCATGGTATCCATTGCATCAGATAAGAACGCTACATACATGAATAATTTTATAATTGACTGCTAGAAAAAAATATAAGTAAATAGCATCATCTAATTAATTACTTAAAGGCAATATTAGGAAAACCATTGCCTCATAAAGTGTTGTAGCCACTAGAACGCAAGGGCACCAGTTAGTGAGTCAATCCAATTAAAAGGAAGATTAAACTATAATCATCTAGATGCAGAGATAGAGTAACCACCTACAAGTGGTTAATGCAATTAAGCTTATTTTACTAAGTTTAAATAATCCCCTTCCCACAAATTAAAACCTTCCTTTGGTTAGGAGCCCTTGTTGCGGGACATTCCACTAGAAGGTTATGAGTTTTCCTTTAATTGGATTAGAGGCTAGGGTTTTGAAGCAAGCTTTCCATTCTTCCAAATAGAATGATGTTCCCCATTTATTATTTCGCTTATTTGTGAAGTAGCTATAAAAACAAGGATACAATGCCTTATACCAAGTTTGGGTCACTTATTTAGTGAAAATAAAATTATTATTCTACATCCAATCTTGCATTATGAAATGAGGTGCATGGTTTGAGAGCCTTCCTAACAATTAAAGCTTGATGTTATCAATGATCCTCCTTATAGCATGTCTGTCTTTAGATTGGAGCTTGAACTCTTGTTTTATCTATGCCCAAGGTTTCCATGAGTTGTAGTTAATTTCCCATAGATCACTAACAGAGGAGAGACCTATGTTATAAAGTGTTTTTGCCAGATACCTTTTGTGGAGACACAATGAAAATACTTATTACTTTACCAAAGGTGACCACCAGATATTATAATGAAAGAGATCAGTAGCTATAATAGCATCTTTTACATTATAATAGAGAAGAGGGGCAACTTATTGCCAATCTTTCTAGATACTTTTTATAACAGAGTTGCCCTTAATGGATAAGTTAGGAGCTATAATAAGGGTGTTCGTCTAGCTGATGTTATTAATGACATACTCTTGGGCCATAAGAGCTTTAAGTTTAACCCTAATGAGTTCTTTCCATAACTCATCTCCTATTAGTATCCCAATAAACCACTTTGCTAATAGTGTAATGCCTTTAGTTTGCAAATGGAGGATGCCTAGTCCTCCTTCAGAAATGGATCTTGTATAGACATGCCAAGCAACTAGAGTTAGCCCCTTCTTAGCTTACTCCTTAGCCCAGAGGAACTCCCTTATTAGTGTTGTCATTCTATTAAACCCTACTTTGCTTAGTAGCCATAAAGATGTTAAATAGATGTGCATTGAGCTGATAATATTCCAAGCAACCTGAACCTTAGCAACTAGGGATAGATCTTGGGAGTTCCAGTATTCAAGTTTGGTAGACAACTTATTAATTACCCAATCCCACATATTAACTAGGGAGACATCAATACAAAATGGTATGCCTAGGTATCTTAAAATTTGACCTCTCTTTATCCATTTCCACTCTTTAGGGAGCCATGGAGGCATGTCATCAAAGCCAATAAATAGATCAAATGGTAGTTTTCCTTTGATATAACAACTCTCCTGAACCTTTCTAAAAGACCTAAAGACATTGCATCATGTTTTGCATATTGGTTTCATCAAGCAGGGGGAAGAGTGTTGAGTCATCAGTCAAATGTGAGTTAATGAGTTGTTTATCCATGGGCTACGGAAGCCCTTTCACCTTGCCTTCAACTGTTGCTGTCACTTTACTTTCAACTATATTTCCACGTTACTGAAACTTGCATGTAGCGATTTGATTCTCCTCTTAAGATACACTCATCCAACAATTTGACCTCTGAGGCTACAGATAAAAGCCTACACTATGTGGAAAGTAATCTGCTATTAGGTGATATTCCAAATTATGGTTGCAGTAATTATAGCAGTGGTATTGCCCTTACCTGTACAATTAGTGTCCTACCTGGTGAGTGTCAAAGAAGGCTTAGTTCCTGCTAAGTTCTCCATCCTCTAAGTTAAAGTGTAGGTGGTGCCCTGTATACCTAAGGTGAGTTTATACTTCAGAGTGGGGTTGCAGTTGTGGTGAGACCGAGTGATCCCACATAGATGGCAGCTACTGTTGTAGAGAGAGATGCCTAGATTGCTACTTTAAAGGCAGAGATTTCCTAGTCAGAGGACATGATTCATACTCTGGAGGAGTCTTTTGTTCAAGTTCATTAGCTTAGGCAATTGGTGGTTCTGCTGTATAAGTAGGTGAAAAAGGGTTGTTACTGGATATTTACAAGCATAAACTGTATCTTTTTATGTATAAGGAAGGTGTTCCTATGTGTCTGTATCATACCTTTGTGTCTGGTGCTTCTGATCTGTGAAAGATGTAGGATAAACTCCTGTATAAATGTCTGAACCTACTACTTATTAAAGGGTTGGTTGTCCTGTTCTGTCTTAGCCGCGTCAAAATGCTTGTTTCAATGAGTCCTAAGTCAAAGGTATTGTAGGTCTGGTTTGAGGCCTATTTTTATTTAGTGTTGTGTCTCATTATAATATATAGTTTCTATGAATTCCTAGCTTTCTATTTATTTTCTAGTGAGGGATTGGGATGAGATTTGAACTAATAGTACGACAAGTAAGATATTCCATGATTAAATAGTATATTCTATGTGTCCTAAGTAAATAGTTTGGTTATATGGATCTAGGAGTAAGGTTGGTCTAAAGATAGGTTAGGCAGGGACTTTAGAGTAGGCTCAGGGTGTACCTTTAGGGTTTGTGGATGTTTTGAGCATTCCTTTTTTCCCCGGGACTGTAGTGCAAACACCTAAACTTATATAAAGGGTGGTTAAAATAGGAATGTATCTTTACTTAATAGAATACTAAATACCTCTCTTTCCTGAGTACCTGCTATAAGAGAACCTATATAATTCCTACTGACTAAGACCTTTATAAGAATTAAACCTATATAAACCTTTAGAAGAATCTAACCAAAATGTACTAATATCTTCTTAATACTTATAATCTCTTTTAATCCCTTAATACTAGACTTTCCTAATACTTTAATAAGAATATATAATTCCTAGACCTTAAGGATCCTAAATATAGTAATATCCTAATATTCGGAAATTAAATAAGTAAAGGTAGTTTCTAAGGTTGATATTCCTAAGTGTTGTTCTAAGATTAAGGTTTAGTTCTAAGATTATAGTGTAGTTGTAATTCCTAAGGTAGTTATAGTTTGAGTTCAGTATCTTTATTTTCGTTATTGTTAAGATAATATCTTTCTATTGTCTTCCTACCTAATCTAGTTGATTAAGGAGTGGAGTTCTGTTTCCCTAAGTTTTAGTCTCTCTACTAAGTAATTGATTCCCGTTAGTTAGGAGTTATTAAGGATGAGAGAGTCTCTGTATTTTCTAGTTGGGGAGGTTCGTACCTCACCCCTATTGTTTTATCTATTGTTAGGAGTTTATATAATATCCTACCTATGTCTGTTTATTTGTGAGGAGTTCCTAATGATGAGTTAATAGTATATTTTGTCTATGATTGCTTTATAGTTAAAGGTTCCTAATATATATATAATGAAACTTCTATAATATTTCTGTTTGTATTATAAGTGAATAATAATATAACCTATCTAATAGCTTAATAAGAATAGAATATATTAAAATTCTACTTACTCTATTCCTCATAATATAACCTTTATAATAGCAATGGAAGGTAAGACCTTTTTAATAGTTGATTGAAATACCTCTATATACCTGTTATGACTAAGACCTAACTTCTACCTTAAGAAGACCTTATGATCTTTATGAATTGCTAAAGGCTCTAAGTTATCTTAATTTAGTTATAGGAGAAGGTATCTAATTTATTTATAAGAGAAGCTAATAGATTTATTTCCTAATGTCTATATAATGAGATGACCTTGGTAAGCCTTCATAAGAATCAGTAATTTATATATGTCTAATGGCTTCCTTATTCATATGAGTTCTATAAGCTTACCTAATGTCTTAATCTGAAGAGATCCTGATTACCTTCTATCTTAAAGAGTATAACCCTCTATCTAAAGCTAAGACTATTCCTGTGTCGACCGTGAGGTCATTGATGGAGCTCCCGCTAGGGCTATAAGAACTGGATCCTATGTTTCTAGGTTGGTAATTGTTTCCATATGAGCATGTCCCTGTCCGACCTGAGGTTTTTTATAGAGGTTCCTTCTGGTATAAAAGGTTTAGATAGTCTGAGTGTCTATCTCCTATCTGAGGGTTAAAGGGGATTGTCGGGTTATTGTGTGTGGGGTGTTGTTCCTAGGTTGTCGTGTGTGCGTTAAGGGGTGTTAACCAGGTGCATATTTCTGTCAATCCTGGTACCAAGAGGGTTATACTTGTATGTTGGGGTGAAGAGTGTATATTGCTTTGGCGGTGGTTTATATATGTTTTTCCCTATGTTAATTTTATTTTGTGTCTCCTCAACTATTATGGTACCGTGGGTCCCTAAAATAATGGGATTTTTATTCTTCTACCTGTAATAGTGTTTCAGTTGATGCAATGGTCTGTACTCTTTAATAGTTATCTCTGATAGGGTTTATGTTCCTCCCTAGTGAGTCACCCACCAACAACTTCCCCTTAGGCTCTTTCCTATCGTCATCAAGTCCCTTGTCTCCCAGACAAGTGCCTTTCAACTTCATTATAATGCTCTGCTTTATATCTAGGATCTAGGATACCAGGGTTCCTTTGGTTCCGTCTTCCCTCCCTATGCCTATTCGTTTTGCTCTGATCCGGCCAGGGTTGTCTCTCTCTTAGATCCTTCTGTTTGTTCACTTGATATCCGCACCCTTCAAGTAAGTTTCTATATTTAATTCAATTGCGCTATCACAGGTACTGCGTCTTTGGCGAAAGACATGGTATTTTCATTAGCTCCCAACTTCATGAGCAGCGGGATTCTTTCACAATGCATCATCGTAGCTAGACGAATAAAAATTTTATTTGGAGAAAGCATTAGCGGCACAACGAATGTTGTAGCTATATCTAGTACTTCTCATTCACAAGTGTATCCCAATTGATTCCTGTTTGAAATACGCCTTACCTTATTTATATATGTATTAACGAGTTGTTATATTAACGACTTAAGATCGCACTCACTCAACATTTCAAGTGGATCGCTCGCCTCCCTCTATCATGTTGTTAATTCTACTATAATTAAGCCGGTTAATACTACTCTAACTCTTATATTAAAGGATCTCTCAGTCGACAATCATGCATAGCTAAAAACCCTACCAATAAATATAACCTTTATATGAGTCACCAATGTCGATCAATCGTTCCACATTCCAATTGTGGCCAAGTGATGGGGTGTAAATGGCGAAGTCCCAGTGGTTAAATGCTGAAGTCAAAGAGATGCCAAAGTCCCAGAGAGATACTATTTCTTTATGATTTATATCCTATAGGACGTGGTTAGCAAGAATGAATTATTGGATTGGCCTTAAAATGCAGTAGCAACAGTATAACATCCCGAAAAATACCAAAATTTAAAATTTTTTAAAATAGCAATAATTATCGAAGTTGTTAATGCGGAACATATAAAATAATTAAATTGCTTAACTAGCAAAAACAAGAATTATGACACGTCATAAATTCTCGAAAAAAAAAAATGATGCAGTTGAATTTGCTATTTCAATTTTAAATGGATGCTAAACTCCCTAACGAAAGATCTCTTATGATTATGCACAAGAAAACAATTTCAGATCTGCTTATGTTCTAAATGCGATTACATACTGTACAAAGGTTTGAATTATTATGATGTTCTGGACTATGTGCTGACAGTTTGTTTTGAATGATGATGAAGGGGTCCTATGAGGTACCTTGGGGTTTACTTAGCTACGTTTAGCTAAGGCATTTGAATCATTTTTCCATGTGCAGAATGCAGGTAAGAAATTCTACGACAACCAAGTGTCTTTCAAATCATCGTCAATTAATGTATGAAAATTGTAAGTACTTCTTTGCAAAACAAGATACTGAAGGTATGGATATTTTGGTTCCAAATCTAGTTTATGTGCTGGCTTACAAACTCTTTGGGGTTATTAAAATTGCGTCGTCATTTTTGTTTTTACAATACTATATTTATCATTTATAAAATATCATCTTAATATGACTATTATACTTACTATCAAATGATGATACCACAAATGTAACTCTATTAGCAAGCTTGTAGAAATAGTATCTATGCTAAAACAAAGAATTGTCATTATAATATTTTGCATCAAAAGAGCTTTAGACTATCCTAAGTCTCGCATTCATCGTTTGATTTACATTACAATATATGAAATATATAATGAACATATTACTTATGTTATAAACTAACATTATATTATGCATAAATAAAAATCCTAAACTACACCTATAGTCTCCATTTATCAAAAGATTAACAATATGTAGCTAATATACGAAATGTATAAGCCTTACCCTATATGACTATACACAAGCCAAAGAAATGAAATATAAACATTTTATAATACCCATGCGTTCACGCAAATACATTGGCATATATTCTAATGTCACGATGCATGAAACAAACCTTCGAATCTATAAAAAATATATACTATGAAACTAACACTGTAATGATTACGATTTTGACAGGAGATTAAAGCTTGGTACTTGGCATGATTTCCAAACTGGCGATGACAGGTCCTAGAATTTAAGTCACCTATCCATTATGTGAAGTGGAAAGCTTGGTTGGCTGGTCTCCACGTGATTGAGTTGGTATTAAGCATCTTATATTGCTGATTTGTGCCATGCACTAACTCTCGGTCTGCTTACTTGGAAAAATGGTAAATGAGGTAATTCAATGCAATAAAGGTTTCAGTTGTCGCTCGATTATCGATGTGTCCGACTGGCAGTTGATCCACCATTGAACTGCATATGCATAAGATCTAGGGTTGAGAATGATACCCTAATCTTGCGTTGGTAAGTAATGAAGTTTGGTTTTTAGGCATTCATTGTTGCGTTTAGTGGTAAGGTGAATGAGCAGACAGTTTGCTGCAATGTAGGGTTTAGTGGAGTTCTGTGAGGAGGACTCCTTCCTCGATTTCAAACCTTGAACCTGTGAGAGATAATTTTCGGTTTCAAACCTTGAACCTATGAGAGATAGTTTTAAAAGTTACAAGCTTATGTTGTTTGCACCATAGCCATGATACTCCATTGTAGTGATGGGGATTCTTTTGTCCTTGTACTGAAAGTAATTCGAAATGGAGTTCGATCCTCCAATTTGTGAAAATGGTCTTCTGTGTTTAGCTCATGGTTGCTGTCAAATGCCAACATGCTTCGTTGCTTTGATATAATAGTGTGCCAAATTTTAGGAGTTATGTTTCTAAGGGTAAGTGTTCGTAATAATGAATGAAATGTTGTGATGTTAAATTCATGTTTGCATTTTTTTGTTCTAACCTTTCGAACTGTGTTTTGGCTCGTACCCACTTCTTAGAATACATTCACTTAGGATCTAACAATTTGACTGGTACAATTCCCGCCTGCTTGGAAAACATATCGTCTTTGGACTATATAAATTTGAATACTAACAACTGTCAGGGCCACATTCCTTCTGAATTAGGTCTGCTCATTCTAGTCGGTGACATCAATATGTGGAATAACCGTCTAACAGGCCTAATTCCTTCTACCTTCTCAAACTGCACTATGCTCTGACAACTAACTTTGGATGATAATCAATTAACTGGACACATTCCAGGGGAGTTGTGTAGCAAGAAAACCCAGTTGAGGGGATTATATTTGTTTGGTAATCATTTGGGTGGCATCATTCCCGCTTCCCTCTTCAATTGCTCGAAGCTTCAAGTGATTGAATTTGGGAGAAACCAACTCACTGGAGTAGTGCCCGTGGAGTTGGGTAAGTTAATGGACCTCCAGCACCTTTACTTGCACAATAATCGGTTGGTTAGCAGCAACACAACCAGCTTTCCCATTCTCACTGCTCTTACTAATTGTTCCACCCTACAAACATTAGCGTTGTGTTCTAATCGTCTCACTGGACGTTTTCCCTTCTCTATTGGCCACCTTTCTACAAAAATAGATGTCATATACTTGGGTGGAAATCAATTAGCAGGAGAAATACCTCCACAGATTGGAAACCTAACTGGTTTAACATATCTTGATTTAGAAGCCAATTTTTTAGCAGGGGCAATCCCTTCCTCACTTAATATGCTTCAAAAGTTGGAGAGGTTAGGTTATATTTGGGATCTAACAATTTACAAGAAAACATCCCAATGGAGATTGGACAAATCAAAACCTTAGGGCTTCTAAATTTAGGGGGAAATAATCTCTTTGGAACAATCCAAGATTCTCTTTCCCATCTCCAGCAGCTAATATATCTAAATCTCAATCATAACAAGTTATCAGGGCATATCCCTGCAAGTCTAGGGAAATGTGTGAAGTTACTATGGCTAGATCTATCATATAACAGACTCAGTGGGCACATACCTCCAGAGGTTGCAGTCTTACAGATTTAGCATTGTATTTCAATCTTTCAAAAAATTTATTAGAGGGCCCTATACCTTTGGAACTAAGCAAGATGACTAAGGTTCAAGCTATTGATATTTCAGCCAATTATTTAATAGGGAACATTCCTATTGCACTTGGAAGATGCACAGCACTAGAATACATAAATATTTCTTGCAATATACTTGAAGGTTCCATACCAAATTCGCTAGGTGAGCTTCAAAATATTTAGGACATGGATTTATCCTCCAATAACTTGTCTGGTGGAATACCCATGTCATTAGAAAATCTCAAAATGCTCAGCCACTTGAATTTCTCTCTCAACAAGTTGTCAGGAGAAGTTCCTGGAGATGGTGTTTTCAAAAATCTTGGTGCCACTGCATTTATAGGAAATGTTCATCTTTGTGGAAGCTGGGTAAGTTTTCCACCATGCTTTACTAGCAAACATAAAAGGCTTTGCATTTGACAAAAGTGATCATACTTCCTCTTACAATTACAGTTGTTGTTGTATGGTGTTTGTTTTTTGGAATCTTGTGGAGACAAAATGGGAAGAGAAATATTTCTAGAGATGTTTGAGGATCTTTAGATGTGGACCATCTAAAATTTTCATATCAAGAGCTCATGATTGCAATAGATGGATTAAGTGATTCCAACTTGTTAGGAGTTGGTAGTTTTGGGAAAGTGTACAAAGGAATTTTGAATGATGGCACAATCATCGCTGTCAAGCTTCTTAATTTGGAGAATGAAAGGGCTCACAACAGTTTTGATAGAGAATGCAATGTTTTGGGGAGAGTGCGACATAGAAATCTGATTCAAATAATATCCTCTTATTTACACCTAAATTTTAGCGCTTTGGTATTCCTGTTAATTCCAAATGGAAGTTTGGAAAAGTGGTTATATCCTAGTGGAGATGAAAAAAGCAACTTGGGTTTGATTCAATGGTTAAATATAGAAATAGACATTGCACATGGCATAGCATATCTTCATCACCATTGTTTTGTGCAAGTGATTCATTGCGATATCAAACCAAGCAATGTGCTCCTTGGGGAAGATATGACAACATATTTAATCGACTTTGGCATTGCTACTATATATTTTGCAAATAATGAGGATTCAACTTTCACTTCCACCAATGCAGTCAAAGGATCCACAAGTTACATTCCTCCATGTATTGTTATTTTGCATAATATAGGTCCAATTTTTCTATTTTCAGTAAGAATTGTAAATTAGAAAATATCTTATGAGGATGTCCTATTTTTATAACAATTGTGACTCGGAAACCTTATTATTAATAAGGATATTTGAATGCAGAATATGGACTCCAAGGGCGTGCCACAACAAAAGGTGATGTTTATAGCTATGGAATATTGTTGTTGGAAATATTGACTAGAAAGAGACCCACCCACAATATGTTTGTGGAAGGAATGACCTTGCGAAAATGGGTTAGAATTGATTTTCCAAACCAAGTTGGAAAAGTGGTGGATAAGAGTTTATTGAGGAGGATTAATACTAAGAGAAGCATTGAAGAAAATGATATCTAAAAGTGCGGATTAATAATATGGTGGAAATTGATCCTATGTGGGTATGGTAACAATCATTCCTCCCAGCCATCCAAACTACATCCAATTGACATGTATAGCTGAAAATGTATACAAGTATAAATATTTTTATTATTGAACAGAAAAAATTATATAATACAGATTATTTTTCTTTCAATGGCATACTAAATTTCAATTAAAATTAGAAAGATTTTTATTGAATACAGAGGATTTTGCAACTTTGATTGAACCATATCGAGCATCGTATTTTATCAAGAGGGCTATTGCATGTTACATAGATCAAAGAATATATCTTGATTTCGATATATCAAGGATTGTGTTCAATATCAAATAGATTTTGATTGGAAGTTTCAGTGCCTAGTGTTACAGATTGAGTTTTCTAATTTTATTTGAGTACTTGGAGATTTTGGGTTATTAGAAGTTTTCTTATAAAGCATTGGATTCATGATAGTGTCATGGAAAAATTGGTACCGATTGAGTTATTCAGGACTGGTGTAAGCGATTGGTAATGAAATATAAGATACACAGTTCAAATTTTCATTAGAAATGAATTGGCCACTGGAGTTTGAGTTTCCATTTACAGACAAGCTATGAAGTTGCTAGTTCCACACAAGAATCCGAACGAGCAGATGATAAGTTATTCATTTTCATCTCCCAAAATTGTTTCTCGGCATAAATTATCTCATTTGCAATCTTGTACATGTAATCCAGTGTTTTTGTTCAATTTATTGTTCACTGCTTTTGATTGGTAACTTGTGCAATTTGTTCGATTTACTATTTTTCATTGCATTCTTTCCTTATTTGTATGGAAATGTTTGGTATACTATAAAGTATGCAACATTTCCATGGTTCCTGAACGCAGTTCTAATTCTTTCCAGGTGCCATAGATCTTATTACAGATAGTTGACCAGTTAAAAACAGGTTTGATCTCATCCTTTTCCAGAAATAAATCTCCTCCTCATATTGACATTAACTTAACTACGAGTAACATGCATGCCCGCCTGCTGATATAAAAATGTTAAAATCATGGCGGATTTTGAGCAGATTCATACAAGCCCGCTTGCGAATATAAAATTGTTAAACTCATGGCGGATTTTTTAAGCAAGTTTAGAGATTTGCTGAAACCCATACAATTTGAATAACAATAACTCTCATTCTCTCGTTTAGGTTTGGATATAAGCGAATTTAATGTTTTCCTCTGCAAGCAATAAATTACATTAGCATAGACAATGTTATTAGTCAATATTTTTTATTATTAAATATGTTTAATTTTATATTGTTGCACTCCCTACCTAGGTTTAATTCTTGTAAGTGACATGATGCTCTTTTTAAGCCCCTATTGTAATGATTGTATTTTTTACCATACCTTAATTCTCTACCTAGAATAACAAGTGTTGTACATTCTCTCAATGCACTAGCTCTCTAACAAACACTAACAAACACTGATAGGTGTAGTCAACCACTTAGTTTTGTGGAGATAGCTTGTTGTTAAACAAAGGCTAATTATTAAACTAATTAATATAAACATTAAACTATCATAAACATTAAACTAATTAACCACACTAAGGTGTAGTCAACCACTTAGTTTTGTCGAGATAGCTTGTTGTTAAACAAAGGCTAAACATTAAACTATCATAAACATTAAACTAATTAATATAAACATTAAAAGAAATGTTATTTAATAAACATACCCATTTTCTTATCCATTGCTTAACTGAAACTTATTTAAATGTTAATCAAGATGCATTTGAGCATAACAAGATATGACGACCATGAAATGAATCCACACTGTACACTTGTTACACTCAAGAAAATCCAAAATCTCAAATAATATCTAAACATCAATCAGTGTAATAATTTTATAATATTTTAATTAGATTTAATTAACATATACTAATAATAATTATAATATTTACTTTGAATTTATTCTAATAAAAAAAGGATCAAATTGTTTTAAGGTGTAAATTTTATATGAGATTTAATCTCTTTAGAGGCACGATCAGCTCTCAAATTCCATTAATAAGAAAAATGATTAACTTCATAAAATATAATACAAACACATTCTTATCATGGTGTAACAAAAACACATTCTTATCATGGTGTAACAAAGGTAGTATCTACAAAGTTGAAGAGGAGGAATCCTGAGTACATGGTAATAATGGCAATAAAGATTTTACATTAAAAAAATGTATGAAAATGAATTTACAAATGATTGATTTTGGGAAAGTGAATTTTGACAAATAAACTATATATATAAGGATTTTAAATTAAAAAATGTATTGAGAAATTTAATATATGATTAATTTTGGGAGAATAATGGCAATAAAGATTTTACATAAAAAAAATGTATGAAAATGAATTTACAAATGATTGATTTTGAGAAAGTGAATTTTGACAAATAAACAATATATATATAAAAGGATTTTAAATTAAAAAATGTATTGAGAAATTTAACATATGATTAATTTTGAGAGAATGAATGGGAACATTCTTTTATATTTATGTAATGAATGTATTATTACATAAATTTACAAAATAAATTTTTAATAAACCTACAATAACTAAATAATATATAATTATATGTGTTTTTTTTTAATTTCTTTCATTTTAAAGAGAAAAATTTCTCAAAAACACAATGAAACACATTAAAAATGGAAAAATGACAACATAGTCAACATATATTAGGAAAACGATCAAATTTAAATTTGAATTACTATTAAAAAAAATAAAAACATTATTAAAGTTTTCTTTGGAAAAACAATACTAGAATGGATTGAAAACTAAAGCATCATTAATGTTTTCCTTACAAGCTCACAAGGCATTGAATTTGCATGTTTTGGGTTCCATCTTTAACTTATTTTTAATTTCATATTTTCTTTTTTGTTATGAATCAAATAATTAAATAAGAATTAAAAAATTACATTTCTTACACCAAACTTAAACATTTGGTATTATTTTAAAGACAAGGCCTACCAAGAAAAGACAATCAAGCATTTCACAAATAGTACATTTTGATGATACGCGAGAGTATGGAATCCTTCAAGATTCCTCACCACCTTATACATAAATATGATGGTTATATTGTTTTTGAGATTGACATATATAATGTTTTTATTATTCCTGGTATAGATCCACATCGAAGACATCAAATCAACTATAAAAAAATAATGGCTAGAGAAGTTGTGCTTGAAGCCAAATCCGAAAGTGGAAATTCTTAAAGTGAAAGAGATTAGAAGAGAGCATAAACATGCGAAAGGGAAAGAAAAGTGATATCATCACTACCACAAGAGATCAAAAGTGATCTCATCACTACCACAAGAGATCAAGCTTATAATACTTTGAGCCAATTCTTCACGCTAAATTTTGCCCCTAAAATTTACCTTGGAATAATAAGTCAACATAGCTATGATCATTGTAAGCATAGTGAATGAGAGTTATGGTTTGTGGTTTAACATACCCATCCTCTTCAAACAAGTGTTTCCCTCAATGTTGATGAGTTGTGGATGTTTTTGTATGCCACTTGATGAGGTAATCAACAATTGTATGATATCCTTAATTGTTTAATCCATGTTTCAATGATAATTTCAAGTTCAAATATGATTTTACCATTGTAATCAAGCTTTGGAAAAATAGTGTGAACATGAATCTTTTCACTAATCACATTCTTAAAAAAAGCATAATTTAAGTCAAATGCATATGTGAAGGAGGTAACATTATGTGAAAGAGGTAACTCCAATTTGTAATCCATATTGGCAATCATCTATAATAGCTTATAGGGACCATAGTACTTGGATGCAAATTTATTTTCCTTGGCTTGTTGCTTGAAGGTTCAAATTAGTTGTATTGTTGAAGTGCCATAGATACTTAATCCCCACTTCAAAGTGCCTTTCAGTATGATGTTGAAAAAACTTATTTCATCGTGTTTTGTGTTGTAGGAAAGTTGTCCTTCCATAGTTGAAGGGCCTCTTATTTGTGTTGGATGTGATTATTGAACCTTAGGTTTCCCTCTTAATGATGATGTGATGGATGGAATATTATATCCCTAGAGTTCCATAAATAGTCCATATTTTGGATGGAGAATGAAAGCAAGTGGTGTACCACCATTCTTCCAAAGGAAACTGCTTGACCCTCTCTAGCTATAATTTTATTGGATGCAAATCAACAAATATAACCTTCCAAAATTTTATTCAAAATCTAAGTTTATACATTGGTTGGGGATGGTAAGAAGAGACGTAAGCTATTTAAGTACCCAAGCAAGAAATTGTTTTGTCAAAAATTACTACTGAATATGTTGGTCATAAATAAATCAAGCGATATAATGTGTTACCTGTCGGTGTGGGCTATTCTCTCTATTATTATTCTTCATCTTTTGACTAGAAGCTGATAAAGTTCTATTACTCTCATAACAAGGTTGAGGCAAATAGCCCATTCTAGCACTTAAGATCACGATCACTACCTTTTGATACTATTCAAGGATTTATGAGCACTGGCTTGGATCCTTCTATATTCCAGGTTGGTCTAGAGGCTGTTTTAGGATCTCATTATTCAAACTAAGGAACCCTTTAGTGACATGCTTTCACTCTTTTCCATTCGCATGTGCATGTTTTAAATTCCCATAATTTTGACACTTTGAGGCTGTATATTAAACATTTTCCATATATACAAAGATTCAACATGGGGATAGGGGAATGAGTCCCTAAGACGGCTAGAGCACACCCCCAATTTTTCAAGGGATGGAAGGTTGGGGATGGAAATTATATATATATATATATATATATATATATATATATATATATACTTTTAAAAGTTAGAATCCACCTTGAACATTTGTAGTTGCTTGTAAGAACGATAGTCTATACTATATAGTAGTATGTGTATCCCTTACACTTGATAGGCTTAAAAAGCTCAGGAAAATAAGAAAAGGGTTAAGTGACCATTATTGACACTTGAAAGTAAGCAAAATGCAGTTTAGCTTTAGGAAACTTAAGTTTAACTATTTTCAATCTTATTAATGTCCATGAAGGGTCTATGAGAAGAATGCTTGTCTGTATAATAACTTTTCTTCCTTATGTTTCTTGTTTATGATGATTGGGCTAAAAAGCATTCCCTTCTCAACAGGTTTAACAAATTTTTATAATTGTTAACCACTGCAAAACACTTTGGGATATGCATGCTTCCATTGAGCAAAGAGATTAGATTCATATTTTAGATTAAGAAGGATATTGAATAGGAATTTATTCAAATGTTTAGTACCCAATCTAAGTCTTTCCTATCCAATTATTTTCATAGGGATTGAGGTTTGGATGGGGGAAGAGTTGGACTTGAATAATTCCTTAACACATATGTACAATATGTAAAAGCTAAGATGACCCTAAAAATGAGAATAACAAGAGCAATATCCAGAATGATCAACCTTTGAGTTGTTGAAAATTTCTTAGTTTGTTGACATGGAGCCTTTGTTGCTTGTGATTATGTTGCTAAAAAGACAATAGTTAAATCACTATAAATCAAAATCAAAATCCATCATACATAACCCATATTTTGAGTTGCAACTTGTATACATTCATATTTAGGTTCAGAATAATATGGAAAATATGGACGGGCAAATGATCAGATTGTCCAATCATCAATATCCATTGTTAAAACTGAATATACATGCCCAAAACATCTCCAAAATATTTATGAGACATCTCTGAAATATTCTGAGAATGTCTCCAAAATCTACATGAAATTCCCCGAAATATGTTGGGGACGTTTTGGGTACAACCAACAAGTTCCCAAGTCCCCAATGAAGTCCCTAATAGACTAGGGACATTTCCTAAGCGTCCCCAATTCCTCAGAACATGGGGACAATAGGTACGGGGATTTGTTTGTGGGGGACGGGTCCCATGCAACATAGGTTTTTATGATTCAACTATTCTATTGTGAATAATGATCGATGTATGATGATCAACGTAGAATAGAGGACATTCTGACACACATGTTATTGTTGTTCTATATTGTTTGCATACATAAGACTACCAAAGAGGAAGATGTGTACGTGGAAAAAGTTTGTTGTGCAAAGCAACTGACGTGCGCATGTCCCATGTTTCATTTTTGCATTAGTGCTAAAATGAAAAGATGGTCTTCCTATTGTGCTCTATTTCAGCTTTACGAATTTGAAGGAAGAAAAGAAATGTGGAACAAACTCCTAATATTGGTGTTATTGGGGATTGGGAATTCTTCTATGACAAACACCACATTTTCTCTCTCACACCCACAACAAAGTTCAAATTCAATCCAGCAATCCTCCATCGCGTGAACTATAAGACAAAAATTCCCATTTAAAAATTTAAACTTAATATTAATAAAAATAAATTTTATTCAAGTTTTTAAAATATAAAACATTAAACCTAATATATATAGTTAATTTTATTTTGTAATCCCTCAAATATAATTAAACATACTCCAAGTATATATCTCTATAAACTTACTCGAGCCTAAATTTAAAATCTTGACAATCTACCATAAAACCAAATTAATGCGTCAGAAATATATGAGCTAATTTACTCTCAAGATATCGAGATTTAATTCAATTGCAATGCATGGTTACTTTTTCGTAATTCTTTTATTCTTGTGATATTGAAATTATCACGAAATTTAATGTAATTGCAATACACTATTTTAAATATTAATATTTTTTCAGTTTCTTTTATAAAGTTTTCATTAATTTCTTTATTAAAAATTTGATTGATATTAAAAAGGATTAAATTCGGCTTGAGATATATGAGTCTCTCCACTGAATACTAAAAATATTGACATGGGCGAAATAGGGTTTATGTGCGAGGAAGCTCACTAGGGTTTTTTCACAAAGTCTCTCCCTGTGAATCTATAGCTACTACCGAGCACCTTCTATGGAATTCGAGAGGGGAGAAGGTATGGCTTCTCCCCATTCCTAATGCGAAGTGACGAGACACAAATTGTTACCCTCGTCCCTCGTGGGCTACGAATCAATGAAAAATGATAGACTGTGGAACTCCTCCTGGCACCAGACCCAAAATCCGACAAGGGAAAAAGAAAAGCAAGGGGAAATGATGCATCCACCTCGCATCCAAAGGTGGATCGCACGTGGGAACCTAGGAAATGCATACCACAAACATTAGAAATTCCAAAATATGAGGTAGTCTTAGACCGTTTGAAGGATACAAGCAATACATGTGAGATCATGCGCTAATAGGAAAATTTCTAAGAAATGCCAAAATATGAGATAGTCTCAAACCGATTTGAAGGATACAAGCAATACATGTGAGATCACAAACTAATAGGAAAATTTCTAGGTCTATGGCCATCTGAGAAGGACCTGGTTCGGTCGATAGACACTTGGTGGAGACCAAAGGGCCACTTTGACCTGCGCCTTGGCTCCAAAGGTTTTTTCATAGAAACCTTCCATAACCTCGAAGATTGAGACTAGATGTTTGAGAATGGACTATATTTCTACAACTCAACCGACCTTTTCTTACTATATTGGACACAAAAATTCATCCCGGACAAGGAGGACTTCACCTATACTCCAGTATGGATCCGTCTATACTCTCTCCCACAAGAATTCTCGCTGCCAGAAACGCTGGAGGGAATTGGGAATACTCTAGGTAAGTTTGTTAAAATTTTCGAGGCAAGAAAAATAGGACGCTATACCTCTTATGGTTGACCCTGTGTATATCTCAACATTTCGCGGGTCCTCCCCGGAGAATTTGCCTCACAAGGAATGACGAAGATTGGATCCAAACACTAGTACAAAATGAGAGATAAGTGACCAAAAAAACGACCAAAATCCACATATAAATGACCACTTTTGAGTTGGTGACCACTGGTAGCAAATTAGTAGCCATATATCACACGAGCAAAAATGTGGTCATATTTAGCTTGGTCATTTATAGCTTATCTTGTGGTCATATATTTGGTCATTAATTTGGTAATATATTTGGTCATTAATTGTCACGTGATAAATGACCGCTAATTTGCTACCAGCGATCGCCAACTCAAAAGTGGTCATTTATATGCATATTTTGGTCTTTTTTTTGGTCACTTATCTCTCATGTTGTAATGGTGGTTGATTATATGCAAATTTTGGTAATTTGTTTAGTCATTTATCTCTTTTTAGTGGTTTTAGAATATAAATAGGGCACGGTGGAATCGAACCACCAACCTCCTGCCTATAAGGCAGTTGCTCTACCATTGAGCTAGCACCCTTAAATAGAATTCCTTATGGATTGATATGAGAATAAAATGTAAGAAGTGGGATATTAACATTGGACACAACAAGTCGGAGTCTCCATGTAAATACAAAGTTATGAATAACTGAAATTTTACAACTCATATTTTTTGAGTGAAGGAATAGTCTATGCATTTCAGAATGTAATCTTGTGACAAGTGGAAGATTAGCAATATGTCAAAACAATGCAATCCAATGTTTGAAAAACACTATTAAACAAGATATACCTTAGCTTCACTGAATAAGCAGTGATCAGAAAGTGTGTCGGATTCATGCTATAAACATTGATAAGACATTTTTAAGCACTTGTCAAGCTTCACTTAAAGACAAGAATATCGCCAAAAAAAAAAGTACTTCCCTCCAATGAAAGACAAAAGAATATCACCTTCCATGCTTTAATAATGATGAGTAGGAGATAATCTTGATGGTCATGCAGGTGCAGAAGAAGCAGAGGGCCCTAACGATGCAATAAACAGATTATCCTTAGTGAATTTTGTAGATGGTACCCAGTGTAACCCTATCAGTGCTAAATACAACACTTGAATTGTTAGGACATTAAGCAAGGCATTAAACAAAGCCATCCAACCCAAGGGATTGACTTTGAGACTCCCTGCATGAAGCTCAAAGGCACTCAATCACTCAAGATAGCACACAAAGATAGTAAATAGTTGAAGATTTGAATGATTGGCCTCTAAATTTATACGTTGTTATTTGGATTTTAGGAAAGTGCATCAAGGAGGAGACAACATGTTGTTTTTATTATGACGCTAAACATTTGTTTCTAAAGAGCATATATATATATATATGCTGACATCAGCACTACACCTCGCATCTATCAATGCAAGCATAAAAAAGGAGGATCTAGCAAATATATTGAATTTTGAACCAACCCTATTTGGTGAGAAATCAAATTTTGAACCATGTAATATATGTTGAATTTTATTGGCTGGACCTTGAATTTTATTGTGTAATCTTTATTATGTGATTGATGTAAGCCTACACATAAAGCAAGTAATTGATTTCAATATATCTCAGTTTCAACCCATATTAGAAAAAGGTTGAATGGAGAATTTCCATCAGCATTGATTCTGTCTATTACAAAACGGCTAATAAAATAAAAATTTACTTTAAGGTAACAAGTAATTTTATTCCCTAAAATAAATGAACTCCACCCAATAAGATTATAAAAGTTAAAATCTTAATTTCATCAAATTAACTTAGTGGAAGGGTACAAAGTACCTGTTGTGTTATACCTGGTTTTGCTCTTTGTTTCATCCCATCTTTGATCTTACAGTGTTCAAAATGGACAATATTCATGCAGGATCATGCCAAATAAATGAGTTACTTGGATTCAAACAGGTGTCGAAAAGTAATTTTTTCCAAGTTTGATAGATTTGCAAAAAATTATCTTGGAAGAAAAAGTGGGCTCAATCCAAGGGTTGTATAGGAAAAAAATGGGGCCAATCGCTAGTTTCTTAAATTGTAGAACTTAAACAAAACTCTATTGCAATCTTAAAATCCCTTACTTATAGTTCATGAGGGTAGTGTCATTCCAAGAGTTTGGTCTATAGCTTTGTGATCTTAGCACCAAATCTGAATCTATGATTTTATTTATTTATTTAACTCATGAAAGGATCATGGCCATGCCAAATTTCTGGGCCAACAAGGCAGTTGCAAGCAGGAAATTACTTCTCTTTCTTCATGGCGTTACTTGTAAATAATGAACTGGATTCACACATATAACCCAGAACACATAAGTGGTAAACCCAATTCAATAATACATAAACAATTAATATTTAATAATGAAATAATAATCTAATAGATGAATGAATGATGAATGTGAAATAGGATAGCGTGGCAAGGATTCTCAAGGCAACTTTAAAAATCCAGTCTCATCATTATTTGAATTCTAGGATGTTATCTGCTAGAAGTGATTATATTTAATTTTATGTCTATTTTCTCGTCAAGTTCGGTATGAATTACTCTACTTATCTCTCTACCATTTTCTTCAAATGCTTATAAAGCAATACATTGAAATTGTCTATTCTGCATATTGAGACTCACCCATTCTCTAACATGGATGTTGATATGCACAGGAACCTCTTGGGGGTGCGCATATGGACCCATTTGAGGCTTCGAAACAAATAAAGAATGCAGTCATGAAGCACATGCATGTAAGTAGAGGTTTCCTTCAAAATATCCAAGTTTCATATTTTATATGTTATTCATAACAATGTCTATTTATGTTATTCATAACAATGTCTATGTCACCAGGAACTGCTACAAATGAGCCCTGATGAGGTGCAGCCGGATCAGATTGCTAAGTTCTATGTTATTTGTCTCTAGCAAGAGAATGAATTTGATGCTCATAGAAAACGTAACATGAAGAAGGTGGATGCACCTATCCAGGCTAGAGCCATCAATCATTACGACCCCTTCACTATAGACTTTAGAATCAAGTCTAAATTATAAGCCTGAAAACATGAAAAAGGGGATGCTATAGATTTCAAGGTACACCCGTCAATCTCAAGTGTCAAGACAGAGAACATAAAAAGGATGGTCCAAAAGTTGACAACAGATGAGGAAATGAGGAGCACTGTTAATGCATCAACTAATCACAATATGATTTAGGGTTAGATAAGTTTTAGAATCCAGTGGGCTTTCTGTGTTAATAGGAAGTTTGTTTATTTTATTGGCCAAAGTTAATTCAGTAACACAATCTTGGTAGTAGTTTAATGAATAAAGGATTGAAGTAAGATATGTCCATGACATTGTTCTACTTTGTTGTATATGATATGTTACAGAAATGTAACCTGTTGTTCTGTTTGCAACAGTTACAACTACAAACGTGAGTTCAGAAAAGGGCTTGAGCTCAGATAATTTTGTGAATTTAGAGCTCAGACCTATCCTTCCGGAAGCTTTATAATGTTTTCATTTTTGCCTAAATATTGGTTTGATCATTCAGAGGTATTACATGTGTCTATTAGCAAGTTTTACTAATTTAAACATCGGTTGAAATATAAGTGCCATAGCTACTTTATTGATTTGAAAACAAAGTTCAAATACTGGGTATAATACTATAAACAAAGTAATAGGAGTGGGAGCAGAGACGAAGTTATATGGACAATGAAAGATAAGTAGTACAGATCATAATGCTTCCATTTACTTGCATTCTGATTCCATTATTTCTGAATAAAATCATAGCATGTAACATAATTAACTATGTTACAAATAATTGCATTGAAACCGATTACCAGGAGCTTTAGCATAAGAATAAAATCATAGTAGGTAACATAATTAATTATGTTACAAATAATTGCATTGAACCGTTTACCAGGAGCTTTAGCATAAGAGCAATAGCGAGAGAAGATAATTTTTGGATATTGACCAGAAAGCAAGATAGGAATTTTACACATGTTTGTTATCTTGAAATTCCTGAATGACAAATCGAAGTATGGAATGTATAATAGAAAGGCTCTCCTATTTATTCTTTCTTTTAAATGAGGAGTATTCAACCGATAAATTATATTGGAAAACATAACAATAGACATGATCTTAAAAGTCGAACAAAAAAATCAAGACATAAACATATTGATAGTCAAATAGTGCCACAAATGCATTGCTTGAAAACAATAGGAAAATAATGATAGTGTAAGGCCTGTAACAATATATCGTTGTTTTGTTGGATGCCAAATATAACGTTATAATGAATGGATTTTGAGAATATCGATAGGAGGAAATTGTTGTGAATGGGATTTACATTGCAATAGTGAATCAGTAATGTTATAAAAGCCTGAAAACATGGAATAAATGGTCCTTATACATTATACGATGACAACACAAAAGAAAGACTATTTGAATCATTCCTTAGTAATGACATAATGCCATTTCAGTGTAAGGATTGAATCTCTTTAAAAATGGACTAGACCTAACGCATGTAGGTGAGCATATTGGATTCACCAACTAGCACTCAAACTAGCGGGAATACTGACGATTTAATGGTCACTGAATACTCTAGCTTGTATAGTGGTGGTGCTTCCACACTCTTCCTTTTTGTTTTCCATCTCTCTACATGGCTTTAAGATAGATAAGAAAATAGGGTTTCCTCTCTTCTCTGATCCGACCGGGCCGAAAGAAGGACAGGACAACATATCTTCGGAAATAGGCTTGGCCCTGGCTAATAGTAGAGAGACTAAATCTAGTACTGAATATGGATCCAAAATTTGATATGCGTTGCAGTTTCAGGATTCACAAACCTCAATGATGGTTAGCTCACCACCCCATTCGACTTAGTCATCCATGGAGTCTCACATATATTTAGTTTTCACAATTGAAAATGTTCTATAACGTCATACAACTTTATGAGAGTTCCAGATTGTCTTATATTGATTTGGGTTGTTTGTTGTAGCTGACATTATCAATATGCTCAAATCAAATTGGGGAAACATGGCACCACAAAATTGGAGCAGCTCTAATCACTGAACTGTTCTAATTGGGTTGGGGTCATATGCACAAAATTCGACCAAATCAATTCATTGTAAGCATCCCTTTTTCGATGTATGATTGTTATTTATGTGATAATCTTAATTTCAATCTTCTTATATGTGTTGAGTTTCTATGAATAACACAGATATTATGTTAAGTAGCACAACAGCTTAATTAATAATCTTGTACAGGACACTATCATACATGGGGCTTCAGGGAAATCTTCGATCCGATATCGATCACCTTACTGAACTTCAAACATTGTAAGTCACTTATTTCTTATAGAATAGATATATGAATGTGTATTGGCAATGATTGTTATCAACTAACATATTGATAAGTTCATCCATCAATACTTTCATTGGGCACTTCAAGGATTTATCATACAACACGCGGTTGAATGGAAAACTTCCACATACCTTAGAAATCTTGAGTAACTTGCAATCCTTGTTAGTGTACCAACCTAATTCATCACCAAGTACTGAAGCACTAGCACAAAATTAGACTGGAATTCTGTGTAATATTGATAGATGATGAGCTCTTCAGTCAGACTGCGATTAAACAATAATTTTATGGCATACTCAAGATTCTGATGGGGTGTAATTTTAGCGGGAGCATCCCAGATGGATTGGGAAAACTAGTTAATCTTACCTTTTTGTAAGATTATCGTTGCAGAATAACAATTCTTTATGTAGATCATCTACTCCTACCTTTTTCTATACCTTGATAATATCAAGATCATCTAACTAGCATGTGTACTGATTTCACCATTAATTACAGATAAGATCATCTAGAAAACTAAACTAACAATTTAATTATTATCATTTATCCAGGTTACACCTCAATAATATCATAGCAAACAAATAAAAAAAATTGAGATAAGTCTCCAAAAACTCTCAGAAATCATGAAATAGATTATTCAAGAGTATCGGGTTCTTTGATGGAGCTTATCAAAAAGTGAAGTCTAGTACTTCTAGAGATAAATTATTCATATATGAAATAATTTTATTTATTTGAAATCTGCAGGACATGCAGGTACAAGCAACAGTGCTAAATGATTGGCTCTGTGGATTCTTAAAAAAATATGCATCAGACAAAGGTATTGATACCCTAGAGGTATATACGGATTCAAAGCTTTTAATGGATTGTGCTAATAGTAAAAGTCTGAGTTCATCGATCTATCCAACATGGGTAAAGTCTAAGTAAAATTAGTAGTGGGGAAACTACATGGCTTGGATCGATCTATCGTTCAATTCCCCAATAGAGCCGAGAATGTGCAAATCCATAATTCCACTGATAAGGAAAGACACCTAAGAAGGAAAAGGCATTCCCATTGGCTTAGTAATTCCCTCATATGCGAGTTGAATAAATTTAGTGCATAAAAACCACCTATGTTACATATAAAATGGAAGAAGATTTTGGTGGATCCCAAACATCTGGAAAATGCAGCATTTTTTGGCACACCTCAAAAGAAAAAAGTTACATATAACATACCAGATCCGCCATCTTAATGATTCCATCTTGGAGTAGTGCTTGATATTTATCCTATGAAACTTGATGCGTCTAGAGCAGAGATGGCCAGGCTCCAGGAGATGCTAGATATTGTCCCTGTAAACGTCAATGGCGAGCACTGTGTGTTCCATATCCGACATCATCTTCTCACACAGAAACCTCTCGCCCCGATCATCCAGATTTTCAATGGCAAGAATTCACCTCCATCGAGATCGGTCCTTCGCACAACCATTGATCAGATAGATAGATATCTCAACATCAAGAAGATGAACATGAATCAATATTTTTTGGCTCGTTTAGTTCAATGGACTCCTCCTCAGCTTAGGGTTTCAACACCCACAGAATGAAGTGTAAATTTGATTTTAGAGCTACCTCAATTGGATCACTCTGCCCTCTTTAGGGAGTTTCTTTTTAAAAATGTTTTATTTTCATTTATTTTATCCCATTTTCCCTCTTAATTTTTTTTTAATTTACACACTTTTTCAACTAAATCGTTTCCCCCCCCTTTTTTTCTACTTTCGTTTCCCTCTCTTTATTATTATATTTGTTTTGATTATATTCTTATTTTTTTAATATATCAATACTAATGTTAGTACATTACCTATATAAATCTATATATAATAATTATATAATATTAATATACATGTATATAGTATATTAACATTATATAACATATTGATACATTAACATTATATATATTAGCATATAATAATCTATTTTTAAAGGCATCGCTAAGTGAGACACCAAGTTGGTGTATGAGGCCTTGGTGTAGGGCGGGGACCTCACCCCTCTTTGCAATTCTTAGTAAAACACACTAACATCCACCAATCATAGCTGGAACACAACATGTCCTAAAAGCAACATTGGCCCACAAACTCATTAGTGATTCATTGATGCAATCAAACAATTTAAACCCATATTGCGATGCAAGAGGGCCCAACAATTTCCAACAACCACAAGCAATAGTTTAAATATTGAATTTAAACCACACATACAATGAAAAAATCTTCATTGGAATAGGCTCTAATATAGACCATTACATACATCAAATTAAAACACCAAACTTTGACACAAAAGTATTAAATTTTAAATGATTATAGGCTCAACTGGCCTTCTATTACATTAAGGTCAAATTTACAAATTCAATGTGCAAGCCTCAAAGAGGTTTTTTTCAAAAGAAATTTTACAACATGTTGGGACCCTTCATTTGTTTTATCACTAAGAACTCCATCCTATTGATCTAAGTATCACCCAAGCATGGTGGTATATTCAATTTATGAAACCAACATTTTTCCAGATATTAATTCTAATTTTTGTTGCTTCATATTCTTCTAAGTCGTCCTTCCTTTTTCTTGTATATACTTCTTCCCCTTTATGTTGACTTCGAATTTCCTTCAACCCATTTTTTCCTTATCCTCATGCATAACTTCTTTCGAATGAAGGTTGTGAAATTGACAATTTTTAGCTAACATGACGCAAAATACATGAACTTACCGAAACTTTAATAGACTGCTAAGAGATTGGGCCCAAACTAGGGTAATTTCCCTTTGTATTTGGATTGCTTATTTGGAGTCATCTTGAAGACATGTGATTCACACAAATAAATGTTTTGACCTTTAGTAGTTAAATCATTGCATAGAGGGGGGTCCCTTGTTGAGTTGTGACACATGAGGCTGTGTACAATTTACTAAATTTAGTAAATTGTACAAATTCATTATCAAAATTGTAATTTTCCATTGTCGGAGTGACACAACTAAAAATGACCAATTGTTATGTGGTCATTTTTAATTTAGTTCTTATCCTGTGACCAAATTGGTCATTTATCTTGGTCATTTTTAGTTAGTTCACTTAAAATTTCTCAATTTTGGCAATTTATCCCTTGAAAAAAATGTGGTGATCACTTTTTTTGGTCGCCTGGTCACTTATCTCTCATTTTGTACTAGTGAAACCATTGACTACGAGCACATTCCCTTCAGATGTAGGAAGTTTCATGTACATGGACACATCTTCAGGGATTTCCCTTTGAATAATATACCAAAGCAATCAGTCCAAGATCTGAGTAAGGACAAGGAAAACTTCATTCCAGTTCATGGTCGGAGAAGAACGACTCACAAAAAACTAGGGGGAACCATAGGACATAATTTCGCTTCAAAGAATATATTTGAAAACCTATATTCTGATCGAGATATAGTTATGGAAAAAGAAGAAGAAGGAGAGAAAGAATATTACCAACAACCAACAATAAGAGCAAAAGAGGATGGAAATCCAAGCATGCAAAGCGAACCAATAATTGTCAAAGTCACAAAAGATCCCCATCTAGTGCCTCCTTACCAAGCAAAAGAAGATGTTCCTTGGATGAGGGAGTGGACCTTGAATCTGAATATGACGAGAATGAATTAGCGAGCTTGAATATGGAAAATATTGTTGAATCCTGTCGCAAAAGGGACTACTTTTCCATCCCGATAGAGCAACTAACAAAGGTCCACAAGGATTTTATCAGCTCACGAGCAGGTGAAACCACTAGATCCAAAATGAATCTTGGAATAGCTCATGCCCCAACAATCCCATCAAAAAAACACCCAAGAATGAAAAGAAGAAAGGTAGAAAACCTGTAAAACAATTGATTGAGTAATTTGAACATATAATGGTCAACTTGAGACGGATGGAGGTGCTTACTTGCACCTTCACTCCTATCTCTTCCAAGCAATTAGCCCAATGAAGATACAATCTTGGAAAATTAGGGGAATAAAAGTGGGAGCAAACAAAGACACATACAAAAAATGGTTATGGAGGAACAATATGACATTCTTCTCCTGTAAGAGACTAAATGCTCCGAAGAGGAGGCAAAGCGTATACTTCCTCGATGGTGGAGGATTGGAGACATATTAGAAATAGATGCTAGGGGAAACGTTGGGGGATTGGAAATCCTTTGGAATCCTAGCTCGATCGAAATCATATTAGCCTTCTCAACCCCTTGGATGATCTTGATTAGCTTCAAAATCCTGGAATCTGGGGTTTGTGGCACTCTTACCAATGTCTACGGGCCCCAAATCCTTCAAGATAAGCTTCTTTTCCTATGAACCTTACATCATTTAAAATAAATACTAGGTGATCTTATTTGAATCCTACGAGGTGACTTCAATATGTTGAACGAAAAATAGGGAGGCACCCGCAGACTGGAAAGGGATAGAGAAATATTCAGTAGCACAATGGACACACTTCAATTGATTGATCTAAACACCACCAATGGTGTTCACACCTGCAACAATTGAGGATTGGGATCCTAGCATGTCTCTTGTCAGTTGGATTACTTTATGGTAAATAAAATTCTCTTCATGTTTGGAACAACTCTTGAAGCCCCCATCCTGCCTCTCTCTGGATTAGACCACTAGCCCATCAGTCTCTATATGGATGCCAGGGGACCAACATTATATAAGTCATTCTGCTTTGAGAAATTTTGGTTGTCCAACCTAGAATTTGAATATAACTATCATAAGTGGTGGGATGAGTCCTCTATTCATAGAGGATCTCTAATGCATAGGTTCCAACAGAAGCTCAAGAATTTTAAGCAAAAAATCAAGCACTAGAACAAAACTAGTTTTTTGAACATATTTCAATCCCAAAGAGATCTAGATGCTTAGATGTGAAAAACTCAACATAACATTATCACCTTGCGTTGCACGATAGATCTTGTTGAGAAGGAGAAATCTCTGGCCTAGTAGATCAAAGAACACAACTCTTAGGAAGAAAACATGTGGCGACAAAAGTCTCAAGTGCACTGGCTCAAAGAAGGGGAATGAAACACCAAATTCTTCCATCAATCTATTGTCCATTGTAGACACACCAACAAGTTGAGAAATACCCAAGGGAAGGTTGTCACGACACGGAAAGACATTGAGAAGGAGATTCTTCACTTCTACATGGATCTCATGACAGAGCAAACTGCTAATCTAGAATCAACTATAAGAAGGGTCACTCAACACATCCCCTACCTAGTCAAAAGGGAGCAAAATGAAACTCTGATGAGACATATCATTCAAGACGAGGTTGACCATGTAATGAAAGAAATGGCCCTTGAGAAATCGCTAGGCTTGGACGGCTTCACCATGGATTTCTTCCACCACTGCTGGTCTCTGGTTCAAGAGGAAGTTTGGAAACTTGTGGAAGATTCCCAATGCTCTCAGGAGGTCCTCTCTACCTTGAATGTGACTTTCTTGATGCTCATACCCAATAAATACAAGGAAGAAGATCCAAAGAATTTCAAGCCAATCGCTCTGTGCAACATCATCTACAACCTCATCACTAAGGTGATCGCACTCTGCCTAAAACCACTACTCCCCAACCTCATTTCTCTGGAGAAAATAGGATATGTTAAGGGTCGATAGATCATTGCATTGTCACCATGGCTAATGAAGTGGTCCACTCCCTATGAGTCATGTGCACCTCGGGTATGCTTATAATGTTGAATTTTCATAATTTACTTTAATATGATCTAGGATCTTAACTGAGAGAACAACATGTATAGCATATCAATCATGGACACAATAATGCAAGCACACAAGAGACACAGAGTTTACTTGGGGAAAACCATAAAGGTGAAAAACCCCAATAACTTCCTCTAGATAGAGCAATGATACAACCAGAATACAAGAGATAGTCTTCTCCTAGCAGCAGAGCCTCCTCCTCCACAAGTGCGCCACTCTCCCAAGTGTGAGTGAGAGAATAGAATGTGTAAAATGAGAGAGACACACTCTCTATTTATACACTAACTTGACTTGACCTTTACTCAACTAAGTGGGCCTCAACTTAACCACTTAACATAATGCTGACTGGGCCGACCCCCACTAGGGTGGTCTAATAACCTATTGACCCACATGGACGACCCCCAATAGGGTGGTCTAATAACCCTTTAACCCACATGACTTATACAGGGCCGACCCCAACAATGTGGTCTAATAACCCATCAAGTATAAGTTACGACACTTACAATATAAATGACGACACTTCCGTATAGAGGAATAATAACATCTCTATAAGAATACAATATACATATATGTGAAATACATTCTGAAGTTACATATAAATCAACACTCCCTCTTAACTAGGAAGGTATTTCCCGACACAGGTCTTCTAGCACAAGTCTTCTTCTCTGGATCATCATCACTGGATAATCATCATCGAGTCATCATCATCGTCACTGCTGTTGCTATCTCAATCAATCTCTGAATCTACTCGTCATAGGAAGTTCTACAGAGCCAGTCCTTTTTCATACTGGATGTAGGCCCACCACCTGTAGGTCTTCTTCATCACTAGCCATACTGTGGAAATCTCAAGACTTATTACGTGTGTCACAAAACCTTAAAAGATTCTCTTGACTAGCAAGAACTCTAAAGAGCATCTGAGGCCTTTTTCATCCTGTCCAGATCTCCAAGACTTATTACATGTGACCCCACCACAAAACCTCGAAAGAGATCCCAGGACTGATTACGAGCACAAGGCTCAACCTATCGGATCTCCCAGGGCACAAATTACATGTGGTCACCACAAAACCTCGAAAGAGCATCCCAGGACTGATTACGAGCACAAGGCTCAACCTATCGGATCTCCCAGGGTACAAATTACATGTGGTCATGAAAAACCCTCGAAAGAGCATCCCAGGACTGATTACGAGCACACCGCTCAACCTATCGGATCTCCTAGGGCACAAATTACATGCCATAGGACAAAACCTCGAAAGAGCATTTGCCAGATATCCCAAGGCACAAATTACATGCCATAGGCAAAACCTTGAAAGACTATCTGTAGATCTCCTAGGGCACAAATTATATGTCCTCCCAAGCAAAACCTCAAAAGAGCATTTGCCAGATATCCCAGGGTACAAATTACATGCCATTGGCAAAACCTCGAAAGACTATTTGCAAATCTCCCAGGGCACAAATTACATTCTTATCTGCACAACTTGTTCCATGGCCACAGAGTATCAACCTGATACTCACCATACATCATCCTGATCATCATCACTGCAACATCCTGCTACATGTCATCTGGAGCAACATCCTCGTCATCCATGATCATCCTGATCATACAATGCATCTACCTGATGCATACCAAGTATCTACCTGATACATATCATCATACATAATCCACCTAATCATACAGTGTATCCACCTAATACAAATACAAATACATGATACATATCACCATACATGATCCACCTGATCATACAATGCATCTACCTAATGCATACCAAGTATCTACCCGATACATATCATCATACATGATCTACCTGATCATATAGTGTATCCAACTTATACAAATACAAATACATGATACATATCACCATACATGATCCACCTGATCATACAATGTATCCACCTGATACATATACAGATACATGGTCCAAGCATCCAACATGATGCATATACAAAATACATACAAATGATCCAACCGATCATATCTAACATCCAACATGATGCGTACATACATATACATATAAATGATCCAACTGATCATATCCAGCATCCAACATGATGTGTACATATATAAATGATCCAACTGATCATATCCAGCATCCAACATGATGCGTACATATATAAATGATCCAACTGATCATATCCAACATCCAACATGATGCGTATACAGAGCAGTAACTGGAGCATCGTCCTTATGCTCATCATCCAGTGCTTACATCCACAGCCATGTGAAGGATCCTCCTTCCAACATGCTTGGAATGGCTTCTGCAAATGTGTCCATCACTTCTTCCTCGAAGTGTCATCAATCTGAAGAACACTAAGCCTCTCCCTGAAGTACTCCAACTTCACCCTGGCTAGTGGCTTCGTCAACACATCTGCAATCTGCTCATCCGTCACAATGTACAGGAGCTTCACAGCTCCTCTCTGCACCATATCCCTGATATAGTGATATTTGATCTCTATGTGTTTCGACCTGTCATGAAACAATGGGTTCTCAGACAGCTTCACACAACTCTGGTTATCACAAAAGATACCAGTAGCATCCAACGGGAGATCAAATAACTCAAACAGTAGCTTCCGAAGCCATACTGCCTCACAACTAGCTGAACAGGCTACAACATACTCTTCCTCAGCTGTACTCAGTGCTACGCAGGACTGCTTCCTGCTGAACCAAGAGATCACACATGATCCCATACTAAAGCAACATCCAGATGTGCTCTTCCTATCTGCAGCACTGCTAGCCCAATCTGAATCAACATAACCCTACAGGTTAAACTTTTGATTTGCTTCATACTTGAGCCCATAATCCACTGTACCCTTCAGGTACCTCAGAACATTGTTTACAGCAACCAGGTGAACACTCCTCGGATCCGTCAGGAACTGGCTCAATGTGTTCACCGCAAAGCAAATATCTGTTCTCGTGTTCGTCAGGTACATCAAGGACCCAATCATCTGACGATACATAGAGACATCAACCGACACAGATGAAGCATCACATAGAAGCTTCAAATTCGATGCCATAGGTGTGGCCATGGCCTTGCAATCCATCATCCCGAATCTCTTCAGGATATCTATTGTGTACTTCCCTTGACCAAGGAAGATCCCACCTACACTCTGCCACACCTATGACTCCCTGTCATGTATTTCGAAACCGAGTGGCTGCTCCACATATACTTCCTCTTCAACTACACCATTCAAGAAAGCAGTCTTGACATCCATCTGGTGTATCTTCCATTTCATCACTTTTATACTTCTCTATGTTGCCATCTACAGCATGCTTGATCTGATAGATCCATATGGAAGTCATAACAAACTTTCCTTCAGATCTTGGGACCACATCCCAAACATCATTCTTCATGATCGATGGATCATGGCATTCTTCCCGTATCCTGGGAACTTCAATATCTTCAATAATTTTAATAGATAATTTTGTTGCTTTGAACAAATGTTGTAGTCCTTCTTTTGTAGGTGATGGTATACGATCTTTCCTACACAATAAGTTAAATTGCATGATTAGAAAACATCTCATAGTTTTCAGATCAAATTCTTACACATAAAGAAATATGTCATACAATCATGCAATTATTTTAGCCAATGCTTCAATACAACATTTATCTATATCCCGTAACTTTCTAGATGCCTTCCAATCTCTACTAGAACATTGTTAAGAGTGTGCACAACTCCCAACATGTCAGCAAAGAGGTTTCATTCTAGATAGGTAGCAATGGAATGTTGTACAGTGCCATAGGCCACTTACCCATTAAATGCATATTAGTAGTATACTGTTCATTAATGAAATCATTCTAATATGCACAATACATATCCTAAGTCTAGGAACATAAGCCTATACATCATTGAACAATTTTATTTAAACAAACAAATATATAAGAAATGGAAATTAAAATACTTATCTTTGTTTGTTTGTTGGGTGGACTCCCTTTGAGTCTTTGCTTCCTTGCAGGAGCTGCTGAAGTAGCCTCTTCTACACCTTTCTGTTGTGGAATGCAGAAGGATGGTCAACTCCCTCTGTATATTTGCATCCTTGCAGAAACTACTGGAGTGAGCTCCATCTTGATCTTTGCTTCCTGGATTACCTGTCCTTGAACCTATATTCATCCTAGATCCCTATGCATACTTATTAGTATCATGATTGTGTTATCCTTGTAATCTCATACATTCATTAATATGTTCTCAATACTATCAAAACACAATAATCTTAAGCATGTATAGTCATGATCATTTCAAACAGACCATAAACATTAGTATTCAAGGTTTCAGGGAAGTCTTCTTTTACTCATGCATATTCTTATTTGATCATAGGACTCTTCTGATTAGTTAAATCATCAATGCATAAACCCGTGATTACTCAAACTTATACCTTCATGATTCTTCTGGTTAGTCATATCATCAATTATGGTAAGAAACATAATATGCATACAGCTATGACTATTCAAACCTATGACTTCATGATTAATCATTATCAACAACACAACAGTATAAGATCCTAACACAAGGTAGGATTCTAGCTTGATATAGGAAAAAAATACCTGGATTAGCATGCTAGCTAGTTATGTCTAACATACCCGCATAATGTCTTATGGTTCTCTTCAGTGACTTGTGCTAGTAACCTGCATGTCTCATAGGTTAACCATTGTAGGACCAAGTTATACATACCTCGAAAGTAGATCTTCCATGTGATCCATGACAATGGATGAATCTTTGTCTTCATGTCACCATGATCATATGTTCTTGAAGTAGAACATGATTTGTCTTTCTTGGTGTACCTTTTATGTTAGCGAACAACATAAATCTCATACAACATCACAATGCATTAGTACATTCATAAGTGTCAAAACCTTAATCAATGAATATCTTCTATTAAGGTGATATGACAGGTCTAGTAATTAATCAAGATTGTACTGTAATGATATGAAGACAAACATATGATAAACTTAACCATGAAACATACCTGTGAAGATTGCTTGTAATCTTCTTATGGAAGGCCTTAGCCTCATCTCCCTTTGAAATAGGAACTTCTTCACTTATGCAGGTGACCAATCCATCTTCTTCTAGGATTAACCCAATCCACTTGATTTGCAAGAATTTGACCTGGAGCTGGATTAGGGTTTGTCAAAGAAACCCCAAAAATTCAAACTTTGAATTTCAAACTTTCGAAACGATAGAAATATGCGCATTGATGAGCTGATCAAGCTAGTATATTCAGAATTTGAAAACTGCAAAGTTTCACTCCTCAATTGTGCCTTTGAAACTTCCGGATTCACTGGACGTGACCCCGAACTGGGGTTTGATGAAGCCCACTCTTATGCCCAATCAAAAGGTTTGATCCAAAGCTCTAAGCTTCTATTTTTATGAGGAGCTTCCAGCCATGGTCACAGATTTCAAAAATTCCCATTTTTGCAGAAGCCCTAATTTTCAACTTTTCTGATCAAAGTCCTGAACTAGGGTCTGATCAAGGTCGGCCTTCTGCCCAACCAAAAATTCTGATCTTGGTTTCTAAATTTCGATATTGATGAGTATCATTCAGCCGTGGTCTCCGATTACAAAAATTCCAACTTTATCTGAAACCCTAAATTCCGGAAGCCATGAATGAAGGTGCTCAAAAATAATTCTGTTATGACAGAAATATGTACCTGATTGTTTCTGGTGTAACTATGAACTTTTCGATCAACAGGGTCTGAAAACGTTTCCTGAGATAGCTTGACCTGTTGTCTCTCCATCCCGACAGGTCTGACCTCAATTGGATTCTCTGAGAGAGATTTATGCCAAGTGTCGCAACGTGACCTATTTATGCGATAATATAGGAGAGAAAACTTGTACGGCTTTCCACGTGTCACTGGTTCAACTTCGGCCTTTGAAAATTTTTCTTGAGATAGTACAGTCTGTGTACTACCTGTCACTTTTTATGAAATTTCCTTTGGAGCTTCCTAGCCCAAGTTATGACCTTTTTCCCAAGGTCACCTGATTTTGACTCAGATCTGGAAGAGGCAGAAACCCTATATTGTACAGATCATAAATCACAAAGTACAATGAATTAGAGGTTTTCCTTTGGACACAAGGTACATGGGGATTTGATCTATGACCTGTAAAAGTTTCAGATCCGAAAACTTTGCCAAATTGGATTTATAGCAAAAGTGCTACGATGACTGGTTTTTTCTATATCAAGACCTAGCATCGTAAGTGCAACAAGTGTCATACATGCCATATCATGCCTTCTTTTAGGCTAGCTCTGATACCATGTTGAATTTTCAGAACTTACTTCAATCTGATCTAGGATCTTAACTGAGAGAACAACATGTACAGCAAATCTACAGCATATCAATCATGGACACAATAATGCAAGCACACAAGAGACACAGAGTTGACTTGGGGAAAACCATAAAGGTGAAAAACCCCAATAACTTCCTCAGAGATAGATAGAGCAATGATACAACCAGAATACAAGAGATAGTCTTCTCCTAGCAACAGAGCCTCCTCCTCCACAAGTGCGCCACTCTCCCAAGTGTGAGTGAGAGAATAGAATGTGTAAAATGAGAGAGACACACTCTCTATTTATACACTAACTTGACTTGACCTTTACTCAACTAGGTCGACCTCAACTTAACCACTTAACATAATGCTAACTAGGCCAACCCCCACTAGGGTGGTCTAATAACCCTTTGATCCACATGGCCGACCCCCAATAGGGTGGTCTAATAACCCTTTGACCCACATGACTTATACAGGGCCGACCCCAACAAGGTGGTCTAATAACCCATCAAGTATAAGTTACGACACTTACAATATAAATGACGACACTTCCGTATAGAGGAATAATAACATATCTATAGGAATACAATATACATATATGTGAAATACATTCCGAAGTTACATATACATCAACATATAAAGTTAAACCTTTCTAAAGCTTTTGATAAACTAAGTTGGTGGTACATGAAAGAGGTGTTGAAAGCTTTCAGCTTTGGTAACATTTGGATCAATTGGGTTATGAACCTTACCTCATCTAATTTCTTCTCCATACTACTGAATGGATCACCTACTGAAACATTTTAGCCTTCCAGAGGCATTTGCCAAGGTGACCCTCTCTCTCCTTTTCTTTTGATTATGATGGAAGAAGGACTTAGCAGGAAAATCAAAGTTGCCACCCAAGAAGGATATTTGACTGGCCTACCGGTGCATGGTCTGAACCCCCCACCCTCCCACAATCAATTTATGGACAATACTCTTATGATGGGAGTCCCCTCCATCCAAGAAGCCACTAACATTCCGTCCATCCTTAATGATTTCAGTGACGCCTTGGGAACCTCGATCAATCAGGCCAAGTCGCGGCTCTTTTTATTCAACACTCCCCTATCCATCCAATGACATATTTATCGACTTCTTGGGTTCACCAAGAGCGCCCTTCCGTCCAAATATCTAGGTATCCCCTTGATTGAAAACTCCCTAAGAAACGGTTCCTGGGAAGACCTTCTCACCTCCCTGGAGAGACACCTTTCCTCCAAGACCTTCCAGACTTTGAATCTACCTAGTCGTATTATCCTTCTTAAGTCAGTCTTGCAAGCTATTCCTCTCTATCTCTTCTAAGTCTTAGCTGCCCCTAAATCCATTCTAAAAATGATTCACAACATTCACAGAAACTTTCTCTGGTCATGAACCGGGGAGGAAAGAAAATGGGATTTCATAAACTAGATGGATTTACGCAAACCGAAAATTTCGGGCAGACTAGGTCTCAGGGACCATGAAATCATGAACCAAATGTTGAATGCTAAGGTTTGGTGGAGATGGATTAAAAGACCAATGGATAGCTGGGCATAGCTATGGCGAGCCAAATATACACCTAATATAGAGGATAATGATTTAATAAGATGGAATGAGAAACAACAAGGGTCTTTGATCTAGAATTCCACTTGGAAACATCGAGACCTCATAAGTAATCAATGCTTCTAGGAGATATGTGATGGCGGCTCAGCACGATTATGGACAGAATCCTAGAAGCAAATCCCCCGCCTTCAGCTAGACGATGTCATCCAAGAGATCTTCAAAAACATCGAAGGATCCCAAGAACACCCAGTCAAGCACTACTAAAAGGAAACAACTGAGGAGGGACAATGGAGGGGTTGGAAAATCTCACACAAGGAGCTATATCTTCAAGAAAAAATCAACATCCAGACTTGGTTTAATACCATCAACAGTCGAAGGATAAGAATCAAACAGGAGCTGGACATTCTATGCTAGGGATACAGCTCATCAGGGAACTTCAATGTTAAATAAGGCTATTACTTGAAATCGGGGGCACACCTACTTAATAAGGACATATTATGGGACAGAGTCTAGAATAATGGCTACTGGCCAAAAATAAGCTCTTTTCTTTGGTTGGTGGGAAGAGGACGAATTCTTACTTGGGATAATCTTCAATGTCGAGGATTTATAGGACCCTCCAATTTCCATCTTTGCTCCCAGGATTCTGAGAACATAAACCACTTGCTAGACGAATAATCCTTTAGTTTGCAAATATGGGATCAAATGGCTACCCTGATGCATCAAACTAATTGCCAAAGGTAGGATGTTGTGGGAATGCTAAAAGTATGGCGCAACAAGGCATACAATAACCTGATCCTCAATAAGATCTAGCAACTCATACCAAGATTTATCATGTGGGAAATATAGAAAGAGAGAAACAGGAGAATCTTTAAAAGCACTAGACTCTAGCCTTATTAAGTTTGGAACAGTATAAAGAAGCATATCACAGAAATGGTGGTAATCCTCCATTGGTAGAAGGATGATGATTTTGAGGATGACAAGGGGGAGAAAAGGATCTTGTTGAAATGGATCATAGATTTCCCTCTTTCGGGCGTTCCCAAACCCCCCTCCCTTACTCCTCCTAACACTTCGGTTTGGCAGACCCCATTTAGCGATTTCATCAAGTTTAATTTTGATAGAGCCTCCAAGGGAAACCAATGGAAAGCAGGTTATGGAGGAGTCTTAAAAAATTCTATAGGTAAAATCCTCTATACCTACGTGAATGGACTAGGGACGAAAACCAATAATGCTGCAGAGCTATGGGATCTTTTCAGTGGCCTCAAGAGTGCCTCTCAACAGGGATACTCTAGATTAATCGTGGAAGGAGATTCATGGATTCTCATTGATATTCTTTGCCGACTCTAGAATGGAACTCTTCCCGCCAAGATATCCAGTAGTTGGAGGCTTGAGCACCTTCTTGTTTTCATTGATGAACAGAGTGGGCTATTCTCTCGACGATTTGCACCAGGGGCCCACCTTGTGCCGTCGAGAGACCCCTTACGCCATTTGCTAACTCCATTTGAAAACCCGATCGCTGGTTGCAAGGGCCCACGCCGTCACGTCTCGCCGTCACTTCTCTGAAAAAATATGGATTTTTGCAGCAGCCCATCCAGACTTCAACATGTAGTTAATGCATGGAGTTGTATTTTGAATGTCGTCAACCTGCGATTGCGAACCCTGCCTCCCTCTGCACATGGAAACCAACGTTCTTATCCCTTTTGCACTCCTACTCTAGCGAGTTGCGATGAAAAACATATAGATCTCTCCTCTTCCCCACCACTACCCAAATGTTGTGTCAATTTGTATCAATGGAAAACATATTGATCCAAAATCGATAATCTCATTGCATAGAAGTTTTACCAATGAAATTGATCTAAGTGCCTTTAGTCGACATAAATTCCTTATCACAACCTTCACAAATTAATTCCAAGCCTTTCATTTTTGGATTTCTTTAACTTCTTGATTAGACATGATCACATTGTTGTTGCACTCATTATTTAATCTTTCCATACCCATGATGATGGTGATGATGATCTAAACCCATTATAATATAGATTAAAATAAGATTCTCTTATAACTCCCTCCTCAAAATAGGGGCAACAAAGATGAATTCATATATTAATATGATATGAGTGAACCATGTGAACTTATTTTCAATTTAGAAATGCTCTAAGCAATGAGTTCTTGAATGTACAAGAGGCGGTTTTTTGCATTTTCCTAAATTTGTTAGCTAGATGAAAGCCATGGCAATGGCCTTTCATTAACTTTTTCTTCTTTCATGTGTTGTTTGGGGTAATTTGGAGAAAACAGAGGTATCATGATTCTTCTGCATGTCATTGACTTAACAAATGTGTCTAGGAAGTAGTAGAGTTGAGCTTTGTATGGAATAAGTGCAATGTAACTCATTCAAGCGTCAAACAAAAATATAAAAAATAAACATTCATTTCCCTAAATATCTATAACAATTTGCAAATAGCTAGCGAATGCGAATGTTTTAACTTTCATGTAGCATTGAACCAAAAAAATACTCTTGGTAAAATTTAAATTGGTTCTTACATTTTGTTTCAATATGGTTTGCTTTCAATACCGTGAACATTATGAATGAGCTTGTTCATTGGATAAAATATATTATGGGTTTGAATACCAAAGATCATTCGACATATATAAATTTTCTCAGAGATCATAATTCCTATGGCTCTTGATGAACCTCCTACACTACCATACGCCCACCAAAAAGCTAGCATGGAAGGTGCTTGTTTCCAAGGCTTTTTGAGGCTTCCACATTAGTACATAGTCCAATCTAGAGGTATTCATAAGTTCTACAAGGAATAAGTAGGCTCTTGACTCAAGTTTATTTAATTATCATAAACCCTCAATCAAGGGTTTATAACAAGGTTTATAACATCCAATATAATTGTTGGATCAAGAGATCCAAAGATATATTGATTGAGGATCTAAAGATACCATTTTCATCTTTCACTATTGTAAGAAAGTGTGAGACAATGTCATGGACTCACCCTTAAACAATATATATATATATCATTGAATACACCAATATCATATTGTATAACATTTTTTGTAATTATTTAAACATGTATGGAACCTCACAAAATTATGAATTAAATTTATCTTAATTATATATATAAATTTTTCCACACATTAAATTAAATTAATTAAATTTTATTAAAAATTTACAAATTCAAAAATTTATATCAATAATAACAAATAAAATATTAAACACATCAATATCATCTCAATATTATCTAGAAAATAAAATAACATGAAAACATTTTTATGTTTGTATTTGATGAGAAACCCATAAAACTTAAATATACAAAAACTATGAACAAAATAGAATAAAAGGAAACCATGGCAACAATGTAAATAAACTAAAAAGTAACCCTTGGACCAACATACTTTACAATTTTACCATGAAATTAAATAAAAATAAATCTTATGGATATATTAATAAATATAATATTGTATTATTTTTCAACAGTTTTATATTGATAGTTAATTTAATTAAAAATAAAATTTAAATGAAAAACATAATACTTTATAGGAATAAAATTTAAGTGGAAAACATAACATTTCATCCTATAAGTAAGGAGGTCCCTTGTCTTATTAACAAGCTAATTTTATAAGTAAGGAGGTCCCTTATCTTATTAACAAGCTAATTTTATAAGTAAAGAGGTCCCTTATCTTATTAACAAGCTAATTTTATATACAAATTTGGTGTGGCTATTACTTAAACATATATTATTATTGAATAGGATAAAGATAATTACAATTATTAAATAAATTCTTTTAATCATATATCTCATAAAATAATTAGGAATATATATTAAATTGAAAAAAAATCACTATAAATGAAACATCAAAAAATTCAAAAATGATATAGTAAACCAGCATAAATTTATTTTAATTCCATATTTATCAAGTAATAAAAAAGGATTAAAAATTATGTATGTGTAAAACTTTTTTAAAATGTAATTTGATTCAGGTTGCAATGATGAGTAAATCCAAAAATAAACTAAATCCATATTGATAAATAAAAATATTATATTTTATTATCATTATGCATTTAAAAAAAAAAACCTATATTATAAGTAGATAGTCAATTTTAAAAATGCTATTATCTTCAAATGAATAGACAAATTAATTATTTAGATCGAGCAAGATACATAAGTTACACAACAATACTATTGCTTAGAAGAATTTTGTTATAAAACCACAACCCCATTATATTGTTCTTCAATTTACAAATTAAAAACTAAATTGATTTACAAAATGAATCAATTGTATCACATCTAAAAACAATCAAAAACTAAAAACTAAAAATCAATGTGATCTCTCTTATCTTGTGAGCTCTCTCTCGTCTTGTAAGTTGAATCTCTCCATTTCCATAAACACAATTTCACCAGTACTCACAATCCTTAATCTTCTTCACATGCAAAATGAATTGGAGAGGGGAGTTTAGCTCCCTATCTTCTTCCAGTGTTTCAAGCTTCACCTAAAACTTGCTTATCTTTGATATAGCCTTACTTTACATTATATTTACTTATACCTTATTCTTAGGAAAAACTTGAGATTGTGGCTTTTCCCAAATCAATGAGTTGCCTGCAGCCCTGAGATTTTATATAAAAAATGTGCTTATACAATGAAGATAAACCCAGTTTTTACAAAAGAAAACCATACCTGAGTTTGATCTTTTATGGCTGTGCAAGTGTCTTTTCTCATCTTATGTTCAGTCCTGAGCATGTGTGCCTTGAAATCCAAGATCATGTAAGATGTCTACAGCTTTGCAGCCATCATGGACTCTGGGATTCTCTTTAAGGACAGTTTGCCTTCTCAGTTACAAGTGGATAAATGTTGATCCAGAGTTCAGCTAATCATACAAAGGATAGAGACGGGTGTTATTCAAAATTTCAACTCATTTAGATCTTATCCTTCTTACTTATGAATTGTCAGTGCCTAGATAATCCCAGTTAATAAAATGTCACTGAGAAATTAATATGATCCAACACAATAACATGCAAAGGGAGCATGATTCAAAGAGTATGCCTTTGCAAACCATTAACAACAATGTATCATTATTGAATAGATTTCAAGTGTTGTCATAATCTAATATAAGGTGCATGAAAGTTTGGTTGAAGCTATACTTACCAACGTAGAAAGGCAGACTTTATGAAATGCATATCAATTCAAGAAATAAGTCACCAACAATAAAGCGAATTCAAATTGTTATGAATTGTGTGACTCGTTAAGAGATGTATTCATATTTGTTTCAATAAAATGATCCAAAACCCCAAACAAGTGTGCCAATATGTCAACCTTGAATACTAAATCATCCTCAAACCAATTACACCAATTTCCAAGACAGAGAATGAAATGTTGAGCTACCAACAAAGGAGGCAGAGTATCATGAGCAGTATGGTGTTGAGAGAATTATAAATGTTAAGAACCAAATACTGGAAAAAATATGGTTGAATTATGAGTTTGTTATGAGAGAATTATAAATGTTAAGAACCAAATACTGGAAAAAATATGGTTGAATTATGAGTTTGTTATGGCAGTAGGAGGAGAGACGAATAGTATCATTTTAAGTGTTATCTTTTGTCATCAAAATAAAGTCAGTGACCATGTGAAAAAAAAGGATGAATTCAAGGTTTATTGTAGCAGTTATGATGAGGGCCGAATAGGCCGGTTAAGGCAGCCAAACTCAGCAGTATTGGAGGGCCGCTTAGGTCTACAACACCAAAATTTTATTGGTTTTGTTTTCATGGATTAGGGATGCTATAGCATGTTGTTAGGAAAATGCCACTAGACATGCCACATATCATCCAAACCTACAAACCCTCAAGCAAAATTTTCACGTGTTGAAATCTTCAAATAGAAAAGGGTTTATTTGGCTCCTTGTGCAACGATTTTCTGAGTATATAAAGGAAGCCTATAATATATGAGGTCGTTTAGAGATTTTGTGAGGATAAAAAATACCATGAATCCGCCATATTAAATTCAGCACCATGCCCACGTCTGCCTTTCTTTCCTGTGAAGAATTTTGGCTCACTCAAGCATGTAACGATGTATATACACACTAGTTGGAGGGATCGAAGTTGTGTGCCACAACCAAACTACACAGAGAATAAGATAAGACAGGAGCCACCCCTTCAATGATTTACCAGACTGTCCAATCATGGCACAATGGAGGAAAGGCGTAAAACTCCTTCCTTTAGCATTGCTCCTGCTCCTATCTCTGCCGCTGGTCCCTCCTTTCCTCCCGCAGCTTCTACGGCTAAATTTGCCATTGGTGGTTATCGAAGGGTTCCAAATAAACCTGGGCTACTTTTATATATAGGTATCGAATGGGATAAAAGAATGCTGGCTTTGCCCTTGCCCATGCTGGTGTTTATAAACTAATGAGGCAAACAATGGTTATGCGCAGTCTTGAGCATAAGTTGCAAAACCAGAGGATGAAGAACTGACAGATTGGGGGGATCTCCAAAATGAAGATTCTGGATACTTTTGGGGTGTTGAGGAAGCCAACATGACTAAGGTGTTTCGATAGCATGCAAATTTTCAGGATGCATGCGATTCCCTTATGGGCCGCCAACGCTGAATTTTCAAAGTTTTATGAACTAAATTCTGTGTGTTTTATGTTCCAACTTAACATCCAGCACATGATCTCAGGTCCATCTCAACGAGAAAACGGAGGAATCATACCTTTTGGAGGTGGTTGTGTTCGAGTTCCGTCGCGACTCGCAAGGGTAGGAGCGCAAAAGGGAGAAGAACGCTAGTTTCCAATTCCATGTGCAGAGGGAGGCATGGTTCGCGGGTCGACGAAATTCAGAATCCAACTCCATGCATTAACTGCATGTTGAAGTCTGGATGGCCCGCTGCAAAAATCCATATTTTGTCAGACGTGACGGCGTGGGCCCTTGCAACCAGCGATCGAGTTTTCAGGCGGAGCCAGCAAACGGCGTAAGGGGTCTATCGACGGCACCGGGTGGTCCCTGGTACAAATCGTCAAGAGAATCTGAATAGCCCACTCCTTGATGAACTACAACATGCTCAAACAAGTACCATTATCCCATTGGGCTAGGCCGAACGACAGACGTCCGGTACCGGAGGTCGTTGACTTTTCGATATAGGGTCTCACCACTTGGCTAACCTGCTTTCAGTGTTTTGTGGGCGCGTGCTGAAAGCCAAGGGTTATAGTGGTGGCAGTGTGACTCGTTCCCTGGTGACGCAGGCTCCAAGCCCCTCAGTTGTCGATCCCCCTGTATAAAAAAAATACCATTATTCCATCTCACGTAAGTAGCTCAACAAACAAATTAGTAGACTTTTTGGCCAACATGGGGGTTGACTCCCTAGGAGATGGAATCACCCACCTGTGGCCTTTGGAGCGTCAAACCACTCCCTCTCTTTTCAAGCCTTAGTTGAGCAAGATTGGAACATCCTGGATGGGGTGATAAATGGTGGGAGGAGAACCTTTAATGCTAATGGGATGGAGTTTGAGTGACAAAACGCACTAGATGGCGATGAGGCTTGAGTGACGGCATCATTTACTGTGTGCAATTAAATCTCCCATTCAAGCCAGATCATGTTAATTAATTGCCCGATCAGGGAAGTCCCTATCTCATGCACTGGGAATATTATGGCTCGATAACGAAACGATGGGCGAATTTCGATCGTGGGGGTGTGTTGTTTCTCCTTTGATACTTCCTGCTCTAGCACCCTCCCTCCATCCCAACTGGTACAAACCTTCAGCATTCTCCTTCTGCACTACCATGGTTTCAGCCCTATGGCTTGGGATCGACAGTATGCCTCAAGCAGACGAGGCCATGGCCGCCATGCCCACTCTTCAAAGCCTAGTGGTGCAGGCATTGTGTGCCACCTTGCTGCGATGACTAATACTTTGCTAACCATCCACAACGACCTAAAGGAAATGGAAGAAGACACGCAACCTCGAATTATGGACCTCCGTGACGAAGTGCAGATGCTCATTGAATGGTGCGTAGACATAACAAAGATTTTCCACCTCCCCTCACCTCTGTTGGCCACCATTGGAGAAGACAGGACAATTCTCTATGGCAAGGATGCAGGAGCACAGATTTCATTTCCAAAAAAACTAGTAATAGCTTGTATTGTCTTTCTATAAAAAACTATCATTTTGAATATAAGGAGGACCTTCCTCTTACAAGGAAGCTGAGTGGGTTTGAGTGGTCAAAGTTTGTTGAGCCTAGGTGGAGGATAAGTTATTGTACATATTCTGCAACATTTTGTGCTCAGAGATCAATCACCATGTTAGTTTGATTGTGCATATGTTGTATTTCTCCTCTATTTCTTCTTATTTGAATGCAGAGATAAGTTTTGGTTTCCAAGAAGTGCGTAATGATTGGGATGGAGCATACACCGTGATTGCAGACATAAAACCTAGCAGAGCCTCTTGATCAGAAGCATTGGTGAGATAAGCATGGCGATTAGATAACTGAAAGGTGGAAAACCCAAAAGGAATGACGAAGAGAATCAAATAGAAGAAGAGTAGAAGAGGCATTCTCATAAGACACAGTAAAGCAGACACGGAAGATTTCTCCATCTCCCGTTGCGATAAGATGGTCTGTCCTAGTATAACAATGACGATATTTCAGAAAATCACACTGGTTGGTCGGAGTTTCTTCATGTATTTATATAGATAGATGCACAGTTCTTTATGCGTCTCCCCTAACATTTTTCACTACGCATGTTGATGTGATGTTAGTGTATGACATCAGTACGCTTATGACACCGAATGTTAACGTCAGTGTTAGTAAAGATGCAGTGTCCCAGTCTACTACCCAACAACCGACCGGTGACTTGTAAATGGACACTTCATTATCAGTGGTCGCTTGCCTAATTCTTCGAGAAGATTAGGCATACTTAAGCAGATCTGGATTAGGCCACTCGCCTAATTTTTCGAGAACAATTAGCATACTTCAGCACACTCGGATTTTGCAAAGATGGAGTGTTTGTAATTTGTTTCTATACAATGAATTCGAAGTCTATTATTTCCATGGGCTTGACTCAGAGAGTTAAGTTCTCATTCGACCATCCATCAGCTATCCCATTGACTTGAAAAACCAAGATCCCATTCTTAATTTTCGACTTGAAAAATCAAGTTTTCATTCCTCTTTATGAATCAGTTTGAAAAATAAATAGACAGGGATGCAAGCTTGTCTAATAAAACGATGCCGGTAGATTAGGGAGGAGAGCATTTCCATGGCTTGGCTTTCAAAAAATTAAGTCTTCATTCAACCACCCTCTATTCAAATGTTACTATCTGCAAAGATTTCCTTCCATAAATTTTTCTTTGAAAATTCATTCCATAATTTTTTATTTGAAAATTAAAGTTCATTTTTTTTTAATGAATGGACTTGAAAAATCAAAGTTTCATTCCTTAATTTTCGGTTTGAAAAATCAAAGTTTCATTCCTTAATTTTCGGTTTGAAAATTCATGTTTTCATTCCTTAATTTTAGGTTGGAAAAATCAAGGTTTCATTTTTTAATTTTCATAAAGATTTTCAAATGTTATTATTATTAATGAAAAATTATATTTTATTTTCTTAATTTTTTTAATTGAAAAATTAAAGTTTTATTTTTTTAATTTTTATAAGAATTTTGAAATGTTATTAGACAGAAACATGTGTAACTCCTTCCCTGCTCATTCTATAGAACATATGTCCTTTATAAAAAATAATAAAATATAATATGTCAGCTCAAATTAGATTTAAAATATTTAGAACTGTATATATATATAAAACTACACAAATTAGATAAATTAAAACCATAAACATTGCATTACATACTTTCTCAACATTTCCAGTCTAAAAAGGGGGTTGGTAGATCCAGATGGATCTATGTTGGTTATTATTATGAATGCAAATCAAAGATTAATAAAATTGTATTATTAAAAATTAAGTTTAGATAAGAGTATAATTTCAACTAGTCAAGTTTAATGAGCCATAATTTGGTTTCCAAGTGTTTTGTATGTTAGGTGGTCAATCACATGCATTACTTAATTAACATTAAAAGAAATGCATTTACTTGTTAAACTCCATTTTCATATTGTTATACCATAAGTTATGTTTTAAAGTTGAAATGTGTTTCAAATTGCTTACAATGAAGAATGAATTGCATGCACCGAGGCTATGAGTCCATACTTACATGTTAAACTCTAATTTCATGTAGTTATATTCTAAAGTATGTTCCAAATTTGAGATATATTTCAAGTTACTTATAATGAAGAATCAATGTTAGTTTCTATATTTTTAAATTCTAAAATTCAAAACATATAGTTCTTATTTTCTGCTAGTCATCTATTATTGATGATAAAATATAAACAAAATATGTTTTTTTAATTTGTTTGTTTGTTTTTTTTTTTTTATAAAAATCTGGTGGATTGAGATTTTGTATATTATGGACTTTGAGATCCTTACAAGTTTAAATGGTTAGGAACTATAAATATTATCCTTCTAATTTATAATATGTTTTATTTTTTCGAATAATATGCTTGGTTTACATTCTTTATGATAAAAAGTATTGAGCATGAATAATTCAAATTTTAATGGACAAAAGATTTTAAAGATTAAAGTATTAATTAAATTTAAGTTTAGATTAAAGTATTAATTAAATTTAAATTTAAGAAACTATTAAATTTATAAAACAAAATTATATTTAATATTTCCACAAGAATGTGGTTTATCGATGAGTAGCAATGATCGAGCTTGTATTAACATAGAAATCCATGTTCAAATCAGTAAGAAAATATGATTATAAATATAACCTTGTAAATATAATAAAATATTTCTCTCTCTAAAAAACATTTATTATAACTTTTATTATTTTAATCAAAATTGAAAAAATGTAACTAAAACATTTATTATAACTTTTATTTATTCTAATCAAAATGGAATTTTCTTAACTAAATTCGAGAAAAAAATGAACTCTCCCATCTTAATTAAATTCAATTCTCTGGTCCATTGGTCCTTCCCCATATTCACTTTTTATAAAATTTATCTTTCTGTAAAATATGGAATTTAAATAATTCAAATCCATGTGAAATCATAACCAAATCCAAGAAATTATACTTACAAAAGTATATTTTAAATTATCTTTTACTGTTTATAAAAGATAAAGTCAAAAAGCAAAGCATAGAATCACGTCGTTAGTGGGCCTCAATTCCATAAACTTATTGTATAATTTTGTTAGTGGGCCACAACACGATAAACTTATTTTATAACTTTGTTAAGGACGGTTGGCACAATCGGAGAAAAGTAGGATCCACATTCAGAAAATTGATATCTGCCGTATGACGTATCATACTTGATTTGATGAATTTTTTTGGGAAAACTAATATCAATATTAAAAACTTCTCATAAAAGTCTTCACATTCACAAAATTGATATCGGCCGGATGACGTAACCTACTTTATTGGAAGAAAGGTCATAATGGCCTTTGCTCATTCTCGCCCAAATTGAATTTTTTTGGAAAACTAATATCAACATTAAAAAATTCTCATTAAAGTCTCCACTATGTACCACAGTGAAAGATTCCTTCTGCAATAAACTAAAAGCAACATTTAAAAAATCTCATAAAAATCTTCACTATGTACCACACTGAAAGATCCCTTCTGCAATCAACATTAAAAAAATCTCATAAAAGTCTTCACTATGTACCACACTAAAAGATTCCTTCTACAAGATATGGAATATATATATTAGATATGGAATATATATATTAGATTGATATACACCATCCACCTGATATTTTGAATGATTGATTTACATCTTCCATGACACCAAATGATTATGTAGCACAATAAAATTGATCGTGTCAAGACTTTTTCTTTCACAAGAAAAACAAAGTTCTTACAAGATCAATTTTAACGTCCTTACAAGATCCTGTAAGGACCCTTTTTTTTTTCAAAAAGAAAAATATGTAACATTGGTATTATAAGAAATAAAAGACCCGGTTACATCCAGATAGTTGGAGGAAATCCCTTATATCATTTTGTATTTAAAAGCCCGTAGGCACTCAGTAGTGCATATAACAAAACAAAAAATACAACATAGACCATCATGTACTGAAAGGAAATTTCAGACTGCAATAGCCTCTTATGTTGAAAGCAATCCAAGTTGTTCTTTTTTCCATAAAACTGTGGCTTTAGACTGTAGGCATAACAAAAAGGCCCTGACAATGTCGCTCAGAAGGTAATGATGTTCCCTTGATCCACCACTGCCCCGTCAAGCATTTCACTATAGCGTAGATAACCATCTATTGGACCCAACGCCAGTTTTGAAAGATGGTCAGCTTCCAAATTTGCTTCCCTGTAAATATGCTGGCAAATGATCATGTCAAAATAGTCGTTGATATTACGCACTTCCGCCATCCAGGGCTCCAGAAGGATCTCATTGATCATATGCTTGCCGTTATACCAGATGACAATCACTTGTGAGTCACCAAAGATATTGAGAGATTTATAACCCCTCCTATGTGCAAACCACAATAAACACCTCAGCGCCAGCAATTCCTCCTTCAATCCGTTGCCACCTCCAAGACCGACTTGTATCTTAATGCAGTGGCTCCTGTGAATGTGAAACAAGATCCCTGCTCCGTAGATCCCTTGTTGTGAGGCGCCGTCGAAAAAACCATATATTCTCCCCTCTTCAAGAATAGGATGTGTGACCCGATGAAGCTTGACATTGCCCTACAAATCTGGTTGACCCTTCCAATGATATATAATTCTCTTAGTCGTTGTCTCGACTAGGGGTAACGAGTCTTCAAAAATTCCAAAGTTCCGAGCATACCAGACACCGATGATGAGAAATAGAGGCAAAGTGCTTTGATTCCAATAGCGGCCAAACCAGGAACTTAAGCAATCCAAAAGATCCTTTCCAATCCAAAAATCCGGTCCAAAATTCCAGCCACGAATAACCTGCCAAACATCACGAACATATTTGCACTGAAAGAATAGATGGTGATAGTTCTCATCTGCTTCTTTGCACAGGATACACATACCCGACCCACTATAGCCCCATTTCTGGTTTGGCCCATGTTAGATTTTTATTCTGGAAGCAAAGCCATAAAAAACAAATGTGTTTTAATGGGATTTTCCACTGCCATATCCTGTGATGCCACCAGCTCAGGATCGGGGGCTTCAAACCAAAAGAAGCCAGCGTATTGTAAACGGTCAAAACCGACAGAACCCCCTTGGATCCAAGACCGTCCCATACCAACCGATCAGCCGTGTTGTGAAGCTCAATCCCAGCATAAGCTAGCCGGGAAACATATGACTCCCAATCCGAATGCCACCTGAGCGGGAGGTTCATATCAGTCGCCGAAAACCATTGTTCATGAGGGACGTCACTACTACCTTTATAAAACTGAGAAAGGACCACCAATCTCCTGGCATGTATCTCACTAATAATTTCCGCATTCATCTTGTAGCTCCCTTCATCCCTGATGAATAGGTCGACTCCAACAAAAAGTTCTGAACCTTTCCTGATTTTCCACTTAAGCCACGGTTTAACATAGCTAAGGGTGTTGCTAATACTATTCCACATCGCTGATGCCCTCATAGTGCTTGGCTGAAAATTCCTTAACCATTGGGTGGAATTATAAGCTTTCAGGTATTTAACACGTATGACCTTGCTCCATAATCCGTCATCCATCAAAGCTGTCCACAGAGATTTTGTGAGCATCGCCTCATTGAACCATTCCATATTTCAAAGCTCCCATCCTCCACGTGCTTTAGGCCAGCACAAGCTCTACCAAGTGCTCAAGTGCCACTCCCTGATCACAGGTTTGCTTGACCAAATAAACCAAAACATTATACTATGCACACCATGGAGAATTGAGGCCGGGATTCTGAGCAGACCAAACCAACAAATAGGGATGCCCTGTAACACCGACTAAGCAAGAGTGAGTCTCCCTCCGATCGATAACCAGCGTGCTGCCCAACAAATTATTCTACTATAACAATTAGGTTTCAGGTAATACCCTAAATACTTTAGCCCTGTATCCAGCGAAGAGAAGGTATAAGGGAAAATCTCTTTTAAGTCATTGATAATCGACTCTTCCACTTTGTTAAATAAGAATGAAGATTTCCTCAAACTTATAGACATACCGGAAGCCAAACAGAAGGTTGCAAGTATATCCTTGTAAATTAACCATTCACTAACAGAAGCTTCCCCGAATATCATAATGCCGTAACAAATAACAAGTGTGTAATAGACAAGACATGTGAGACTCTTACCCCTTTTAAGTGGCTACCATCCTTGGCTTCTTTAATCATCCTGCAAAGCCCATCAATCGCCAGAATGAAGAGTAGAGGAGAAAGGGGGCATCCCTGACGTATGCCCCTACTGCAAGAAAACGTACCCATGGGCTCACCATTAACCAAAACCCTATACATGGTAGAAGAGATGCACGACATGATCCACTGGACCATATTGAGAGGGAGCCCTATCTGCCAAAGAATGAGCCAAATATAAGTCTAGTCCAGCCTATCGTAGGCTTTCACCAAGTCCAATTTGAGAATAAAAGCACTGAGGTTCTTAATCTTGACCAAATGCAAGCACTCTTGGGCAACACCAATAGCATCTAGTATCTACCTATTGAACAAGAACCAAAATTGTTCCAATGTAATAAACTTTTCCAAGTAGGGTTTAATGCGGCATGCTATAATTTTTGAAACCAGCTTATACAAGGTGTTACATAACGAAATAGGACGGTAGTCCGAGAAACCCTCCATCCTATCCAATTTTGGAATCAGAGCAATATAAGTACTATTTAGCTTCTTGGGCACAACTGCTTTACTCCTGGATTCCTCCACAGCCCTCAAGATGTCCTCACCCATGATATCGAATAAATGAGTAAAAAACTCAACCGTCCAGCCGTCAGGGCCTGGGCTTTTCTCCTTGACAAGAGAGCTAAGGGTCTTCTTAACTTCATCCAAAGAAACAAGTGAGTCTACCCTCATACTCTCCTCAATGTTGATGAAGCTAGGAAAGAGATTGATAATATTTAGCTGTTCCGCCAAATTATTAACATGCTCTTGCTGATAGGCTTGCTTAAAATACTCCTTCGTGGAATCCTGACTAAAGCCCTGTTCAGAACGAAAAATGCCATCTCCCCCTTTTATCTCCCAGATGGAGTTTTTGTTGCATCGCATATTGGCATAGCTCTGAAAGAACTTCGTATTGCTGTCACCCTTGGCCAGCCACAAAGCCCAGCTCTTTAGGCGCCAGGTGCTCTCTTTTTGGCGCAATAAAACCTCCTTTCGTTTGTAGAGAAAATGAAAATCCGCACAAGATTCTTCCTCGAAAGATATGCCCCCTACCTTCATGTCCATACCTACCAACTTCACATCAATCTCCTTGAGCTCCTTATCATCTGCCATTTTTTTATGCTGTTCCCACTACTTAATCTCAACCCTGATAGCATCCAGCTTGTTATTGAGATTGAAGAGTTGAGAAATGTTCCAGTCATCCTGCAGTGATTTCCATTTATCGACAATCATATCACAAAAACCCTTCTCCTCCAGCCAAGTGCTGTTGAACTTGAAAGGATAAGACGATTTCCTGCTCTGGAATTGGAACTCGAAACAAATAGCTTTATGGTTAGATACCCCCATGGCAACGCCCTAAGACCGAAATCGATCACAGCTGTTAAACATCTCGCATTTAATGAACAAGCGATCCAAACGTTTCGCAAGCCCATTAGCACCAGATCTTCCATTGTTCCATGTAGGAATCAAATGGCTAGGAACCACATCAACCATATTGGCAGCCTCAAAATGGCCCTTCAAGAACCCCGACAAAGGATCATCCCGACACCCCGATCCCCAAACTTCACAGGAAGAAATAGTAAAATTTAAGTCTCCACATAGAATAAGGTTCTGCTTCTCCATAATCCGATTAGCAAAAACACTCTCCCAAAATGGCTGACGATCCCTATAGGGACCGTAAAGATTAAGGATGCTGACTTCCTGATCGAAACCTCTAAGCTTGTCAATCAAAACAACCCCTGCACAAACAAAGTAGGGCACCAGATCAGCCTGCGAAGGATCCCACGCTACCAAGATCCCCCCAGACAAGCCCCGCGAGTCTATGGCACAACACCTCCATTTAGGCCGAATGCCCAAAAAGAGAGAAACAACTTCCTCCCCTAAATGCATTGTCTCTTGTAGGAAAAGAACAGTAGGCTTAACAGAGTCCAGAAAATGTCTTATGGCCGCCTTTTTGGGCAGGCTTCCCAGCCCCCTCACATTGAAGGAAGAAAGGATCATCAGGGAACATTGGAGGGGCCAGAACCTGCTCTAAGTGACCCGGTAGAATGACAAGGATTCAAGGCCCTTAACAGACCTGAAGCAGAGGGTAATTTAGGATTGACCCACTTTAAATCCATTTCCCCATCACGACAAACATCCTTGACTTTACACCTCGACTGTTTCCTCCGAATAGTTACATTAGATCCATTAATAGCTCCCAAGGGGAGACTCGACCCCCCATCCCCCACCGAACACAAGAAGGGGGACCATTTCAAGTTCAGGGTGAGTTGAGATGCCGAAATCATTGTTCCAAAAATTAAAGGAGAAGAAATAGTTGAGACCCCCCCCCTCCTCGCCCAGTGAAAGACCTAGACCCCCCACGATAGAGCACGGTTCGGGGACATCCCCATCCTGTAAGGAGCTGGGGGTTAACACAGTATCCAACCCCCCCAGGTCCCCCACCGGGTCGTCTACTATAGATGGACCATACACCTCCCCAGCCATGGCTGAAGTACAAGGGGTGAAGCTACCGGCTTCAAAAACTTCTCACCATGGCCAAGCAACTCGAAAAAAGAATCCAACGATACAAATTTTAATAAGAGAGGAATGGAGGGTTTTCACTTACCGATGCAATCCCCATGAAGGCCTAGAAACTCCAACATACCAAGGGAAAATCAGGGAACATAACCCACAAGTGACACTTGGATAGCTTTTCTCTGCACGGGTCGAACGCAGGGTGCCACCTTATCAATACCAAAGAACCAACCCCCAACACCCAAAACCTCTTGTGAATAAGTCTCAGCGAGTATTCAGACAAAAAATGGAAATAAATCCAGCCTTTCTCAAGCATTATCACATAAGGGATGTAGTGGATGAGCGGCTTCCAAGCCTGCGTGATCCACTCCACAATTTCACCCCTACTCAAATGTGCATATTCCATCCTACCAACCAGAGCTCGAGTGGCCAGATTTGTGACCATGTCCATAGTTACGTCCCGGCCCAAAGTACATCGTACACGTTCCTTCGAAGCCTGCTTTGCCTTAATATTCCCCTCAGACTTCTTCTCGTCTGTCGAACACCCCCCAAAAAGGATTCCGACTACTTCTGAGCAGCAAGAGGCAAGTGGGGAGCACGTGTCGTTCCATCTGAACTTCTCGACACTGGAAATGTAACACCAAAACTCACAAGTGTCTTAGACAAACCCACCGGGTGAGATAACAACGACATGAACACTACATTTTCCTTCGAGTTTACCCTCACCGACACCGGAGACACCGGTACCGATCCCATCGAGAAACAGAAATAGAGGCAAAGCAGACACAACACTAAACCCTAGAGTCAACCCCGAGGACCAATGCAAAATACCTATAGAGACCCGACAATAGTACAGAAGCCAGGAAACGACGAAGAAAAGCCAAGAATGATTGCAGGATTTAAGATTAATAAAACCTTCCCACTTTGTTAACTTGGTTGGTATTGAACTCCCGTGGAGAGAGGCGGACTCCAAGCCTGCAACTACCTACCCAGCAAGACTATGGGAACAAGAGCAAGACCGAGACACTGCTAAAAAACATGACCCGGAAAGAACAAGGGCTAAGCAAAAAAAAGATGTAATCTCTCGTACCAGACGACCCCCAAATGGCCTCCCTGAGCACAGTGACCGCCATGAACCCTAGCTCACCATGAACCAAGTTGTGGCTAGACTTACCATTGAGTCAATACATCAACACCATAATCATTATGAGGTTGTCTCAACCCAACGTTATCCAATATGATGGTGTTGGGCAATTAAGTAGGCCATAAAGTCCCTTTAAATTTTGGCTTGGTTACTCTTGGGCCAAGATCTTAATTTTTACTATTAAACTATATATTTTAAGGAAGTATTTATTTGTGTTATCATTTTATTTTTCATTTATATGTGGGACCTATATGATGGTGTTGGGAAATTAAGTGGGCCATAAATTCCCTTTAAATTTTGTCCTTGTTAATGCTGGGCTAAGATCTTGATTTTTATTATTAAATTATATATTTTAAGAAAGTATTTATTTTTGTTTTTATCAGCTATGTGTTGTACATGTTTTATTTAGGTTTTGTAGCAGGGGTGGGGGTTTACAATCTATACATAAGTGTTTTGGTATACATTCAATTTCTATGAGTAATTTAATAGTTTGTATGCATGCGTTAAAGTAGGCATTCAATTTTTGGAGGCCTTCATTCAATAGTATTTTTGGAGGTTGGGGTTCATTAAATGATGGCTCTTCTACTTCATCTCCTCGTTGTCTTCCTTTAGCCATAGTATCACGTGGACCCTCATCCCCCTTCAACAATAATATTGTCTAGTGTTAACAACCAAAATTCGCTCACCTACATTGTCATCAATTTCATCACCATTATACATCATTACTAATAGTATTAGCACCATTTTCACCCCCATCTAATCTATATGACTTAAGGAAATGACAAAATGACCAAAAAATTGAAAGTGAAACTCCAAAATTGACCATAACTAAGAGGTCGCACTTTTTTCCTTCAAAAAGCATAACTTGGTCACACCTTTTGCCCCAAAACCTGCAACCTGGCCAAAAAAGTGTATTTCCAGTTAGCATTCATCATTTCTCACTTTCCTAAGGGAAGCAATGGCTAAAAGTGGACACATATAATTGACATGGTAGAAATTAACAACTAATATAATCCTCCAAAACCCGAACCTCTCCACTAAGCAATCAATGGCACGGAGAGCATACACCTTGGATATAGATTTTATGTTTGACTACTCTTATGCATATAAAATAATCCACCAGGGTCACCATTTATCATCCATTCCTCCATATGCTAAAGTTCCTTTATGTTGTTGAAATTTCGCCAGAGATATAAAAAAGCCGCATCCTCCTTTTAACTTTCACCAAGGGAATTCCCACTTGTCACTTGTCTGGAGATTGGAGTTGCAAAGGATACAAATGAGCCTTCCTTCGGATAAGTTGTGGAGGCCCTTCACCTTCAACAAACCATACCAAGGTGTGTGTGTATCATTTTATTCTTTATGTAATAATACAATCCCATTCTTTTACATGATGCATCTTCTTTTAATGGATAGCTTTTTGATTTGGGTTTGCATGCATGTTTGAGAGTGAATGTTTTTAGTTTAGATTAGATTTAATTTACTTTCCATTATTATCTGCTACCAAGGATTGCACAACCCCTTGGTAGGATTTTTTTTCACTTGTGTGTGAGAAATCTTAAACAACAGATTTGACAATCCACTAGGGATATGAAGTACATGAGTAGAAACAATGGAATCCTCATCGGAATGCAAAATCACAATAACTGAAGTCTTATTGAAACTGGAAGGGCCCAAGATACAGAAGGAGTAAAAAGTGATGTAACTCCTCACAAGTGACTTAAAATGTTGAAAGACTAAGTCAAACAAGTCTAGGGAACTACAATTGAAACCATATCCGAAATTATGTTGAGACATTCATACAAGGATGGGGATGTCTGCCTTATCTATTTATGAGATTATATGCACCTCATCTCTTTGAGTGGTTTGTTTGTAGGTATGGGCCTCTATGGTCCCTTGGGAGGGGGAGTCCTTTTTGGTGTATTTTTTGTCTCTTGTCCTTGGTTCCCTTCCATTCCTTGTTGAAAACATGAAATACTTATGATGTATTTCAGCCATACAATGATCTCCCAACCTCACATTAGGGGGAAATATGTTAACAATGAAAATTTGCTCACCTACCTTGTCATCAGTTTCATTATCAAAAACATCATTATCGATGATGTTAGCACCATTTTCACCACCCATCTCATCCTGACTTGAGGAAATAACAAAATGACCCAAAAAATGAAATTCAAACTCCAAAATTGACCATAACTAAGAGGTTGTGCTTTTTCCTTAGAAAAGCGTGACCCAGTCACACCTTTTGCCAAAAACTTGTGACCTAGTAAAAAATGTATTTTTTTTGTTAGCATTTATCATTTTGTGCTTCCCTAAGGGAAGTAGTGGCTAAAAGTGGACACATACAATTGACATGGTCTAAATTAACAACTAATTTGATCCTCCAAAACCCTAACCTCTCCACTAAGAAATCAATGGAATGGAGAGCATACACATTGGATCTAGATCTTATTTTTGACTATTCTTGTGCCTATAAAATAAGCCCTTAGGGTCACCATTTATCATCCATTCATCGATATGTTAAACTGTCGTTATGTTGTTGGAATGCTAGAGAGAGAAAGAAGCCACATCCTCCTTTTAATTTTCACCATTAAGGGAATTCCCACTCGGCACTTGGCTGGAGATTGGGGCTGCAAAGGATACACACGAACCTTCCTTTGGATCAACTGTGAAGGTCCTTTACCTTCAATATATGGTACCAAGGTGTGCATGTATCACTGTATTCTTTATGTAATAATAAAATCCCATTCTTTTACATGATGCCTCCTCATTTAATGTCTAGATTTCTTATTTGTGTTTGCATGCATGTTTGAGAGTGAATGTTTTTAGTTTAGATTAGATTTAATTCACTTTCCATTATGATCTTCTACCAGGATTGTACAATTCCTTGGTAGGTTTTGTTTGCACTTATGTGTGAGAAAACAATATACGCAACATCTGGTAGCTTCTCCATGATGTTCTTCACTTGGGAACTTGATATAGGCTTGGGATTTTGTTCAGTAGTTTGATTCTTGGGTGCGTTTATTAACCAACCTCTCCATAATGTAAACTTCATGATTTTTCTTTCCTTTAGATAACAACCCCTAATCCCCAACTTACTTGCCTACATAGTTGAAATTGAAGAGGCATGTGAACATTTTTGGCATTTTCATTAATTTTGCACTTGTCATTTTGTTCACTAGTTTGGGGGTTTTTGATTTATTTGTTGGCATTTTGGCCTTTTCATTTTGCACATTCTAATCTTGGGATTGTGGTTCAACATTCTTATTGATCTAAAAGTGGTCAACAACATTTGCAGGGCATGCATGGACTTCAAACTCATAAACCCATCTCTCATTCCATGGACTATATGTGTTTATATGGATGGATTGCATGTGTTATATATAATCTTATGTTTAATATGTCTTTATGGGAATTTTTCCTACATACTTCTTTGCACTATACCAACTACTACTATGTCTATAGTTCAATATAAATATTCATTTGGGTTCTAAAAAAACAAATAAGCATAGTCTTCCATAGTATGTAGTGGCCATAGTGAAGCTCCTCTCTTTGTTGGATATTCCCATGTTTTCTACTTTATCACATTGACACCTTTACATCATTCAATTCTTATTGTAACCCATATTGTTTTGCACACTTTAATACATATTGGATTCTACATCATCCAATTCTTTCTTGTGGTTATAACTGTAATGTTTTGTTTTGTTCTAGGCTTCTAAGGAAGCAACATCATACAATAAGATAAACATGAAAAGGGTTAGTTTTGTTTATGTATTTATATATTGTTTTTTTAAGATATGTTATACTAGCATAGATCCATTGTAGACCCAAATTGATGGATCAAACATCCTATTTTTCTTGTATGATAGTATTCTTTGGGTTTTATAGGTAGATAGCTTTTCATTACCTTATTATATGTTATAGATGTTAATTAATCTCTATGAACTCCATGTCTATTTTTCTTGGTGTTGATGTGCACTATCTATTGTAGATAGTGGTATGTTAATTGCAACATAATGTTGTTGTAAGTATGTGTTTTGTATAAGATCTAATATATGCACAATATCATATGCCCATTACATGTCACTTAACTCTTTGTAGGTGCTTGGTTTAGATTTCAACATTAAAAATTTCGTTCATTGTAACTTCTTAAGTACTATCTATTTGGTGTCATTCTTAATATTGCTTCTATGACTATGTCCATAGTAGATCATTTGCATAAAACATTTGTTGGAGATGTTTTCATTCTTTAGAATCAAGTAGAATTCCCTTATCATATATGGGATTGATTACTTTGAAACACACACACATCCCCCAAAAATGTTAGTTAGCCACTTGCTATGTTATAGGAGTGGGTATATTTGGGTAGTCACCATTACCTTCATTGTGGGAAATGAATAGTTTTCTTGGTACTAGACGTTGCAACACACTAGATGTTATTAATCGATGTTGAAGGTGATGACTCAATATAGATTACTTTAGATTAGAGAGTTAAAAAAATAGGTAAGTAATGAATAACCAAAAGGGGAGTAGGATATGAAATGAAATATGCCCCTTCTTTAAAGAATGTATGACATTGTTGGAACTATAACAAGTTATATTCTCTTTTTTGCTTTACTAGGGGAATTGGCAACTGGGGTGGTCTCGTACCTACGTGACACGAGATTGATTCCGTCCGCTACCACTATACCCTTAGGTGCATCCACATAGCCCGCCACAATGGAGCATGGGTTATCTGGGGTTCGAACCAACGACCGCCTTTTCAAAGTGTCTTATGATATCATGGACTTGCTGGTTTGTCTACACCCCAATGAGAATAACATGTTGTATTGTCATTAATCCTCACAAATCCAATTTATGGTGCCTATTTCCTCTGATGTTGATACATAAAAATCAGTTAGGATGCCATCAATTGCAAATTCTTGTTGTCCACAAACTATAGATATCGCCTTATTGGGTTATAACTAATCCTAGTTTATAGAATATTCATAATTTGAAAAATTAGTAGAAATTTTTTTTGGCACTGCAGAGTTTGCAAGTCATACAAGATTTATAGAAGCTTGTAAAAATATGTTTGTACCAACAAGACAAATGTAATCTTATGGAACTTGGATTTGAGTAGAAAATGTCTTTAGAAACATTAAATTTATTAAAATGGAATCATGTGTAAATCATTTATTAATGGTTCAATATATTTTGTCTAATGGTTCTTAATAACATCTTTTTTAGGTCCCTCCAAATCATGTTAAAAACTAAAGGTAGGAAAGGTTTTATGTAGAATCAAAGAGAAATGAGTTAAATGATAAAGTGATATATAGATTTTACTATGCCACGTATGAGCTCCAATTGAAACATATTTGAATGCCTCTTTGTTAGGGCTGTTAACACTTAAATCTTGCATACATGCGACATTTATGCTAATCTTGCAGAAAGGCTTCACCAACATACATAATGCATCTCATTGGAGACATCCTCATTAGATCCAAAAGACAAACTGAGTCTCAAAATGCCAAAATTAGTCAAAATGGAAAATCACATGACAAAAAGCACTAGAAACCCGCGCTATTAGCACTATTATCTGTACAGTCATCCACGTGTACCCGTGCGAGATTTCTCTTGAAACCCATGTGACTATTACAATAGCGGGACCACATATTTTTGTGTCGCATTGAAGGACCAGAACGACTCTCTTGGCTCCAAAATTCTAACAGGGACTCCTCACATGCTTGGGAGCATTGAATAGCCCCTCTCATGTACTTGGGAAACCAATTCAAAGGATAGAGTGTTCACAGATGGACCTAGATGTTTTTTGGCCTCCATTTGGCCTATAAAAGGAAGCCATGGGCATGCATTCCATTGGAGAAAATTAGAGCAAATTTATGCTATTGGAATTACATTGAGAGATCCTCTTTTAATCTATGTCCTCCCTCAAATTGGCATGCATAAAGTTCCCTTGCTTTCTTCCCCTAAGAAGCAAGTGTTTCTCCATTGTTGCCTCCTTTCTCAAGGAGCAATATTCTCCCTTCATTTTCTTAGTCTAGTTTAGTTTTATTATAGTTGATTTAGCTTGTGAGTGTTTGGTAGATACCTAACCCACAACTAACATTGTTTCCTTGGATTCAAGTTGCCAGGATAGCAGGGAAGATTGCTCACCCTTGTGATATTTCCCCCTTAATAGTATTTATGGCGACTTCACTCAATTTTGTTCATTGCATGTTAGATAGGTTGTCTTTTGCTAGATAACTTATTTTGGTTACTATGCATGTGTAGGAGCTTAGTTTCAAGTCTCTCAACAACTAGAATTCTGTGGTCCTCTGCCTGAAATAAATTTGTTATCAGTAGCACAGATCTTGACATCCCATATGTGATATATAGTGCAGGAATCATCTCAATAGACGCACGAATTTCGTAGTTGAATTACTCTGTAATCCATGTGGTAAATCCACACAACTTTCTCTTCACTATAATCACACTATTAGTACGACTGTGGGTCCAAAACCCACATGAATATGTCTTTAATTTTCTTTTTATCTCTATTTCCACAATCATCTGCAGTTTCAACAACTACCTAATGAACCAAAAAGTAAATAACTCACAGTAGTTATATTTTCTTTAGTAATTAGATAACTTAGTGTAAAGATAGGTAGTAAAGAAGTGACTTCTTGAAATATTTTTAGGCTAAAAGACTTTGAGGTTTTCAAAAGGCCTCCTAGTACTCACTAGTAACTGAATGATTATGCTTGCCATCTCATTGGAATTGTTAGTATAGACAATTAAATTTGCTTACCTCTAGTTATAAATCTTTTGCTTCTTGCTTATTTCTTTGTTTTATGCAAGACAGTTTATTTCACTTTCCTCACACAAGCAAAGGACCTAAAGAATCCTTTAGCTGAAGTATGCTCTTTGCCTTGCACTCCTAGTGATCGTGGCAAATCAGAAAATGGTGATAGGTTTAAAATACTTCCTTTGCACACATTTATTTAATTAAGCATAATGAGTAGTTATTTGCTTAGAGTTGAAATAGAGTGGTTTCCCATTTATCTTTAATTTATGCTCTTTTAGTTAGTTGCAAATTTCAATTCTTTTTGCTTTCCAAACACATGTGTCATTTCCACTTAAGCACACACTAAGAGACCTAAAGACTCTTTCAGATCTAGTACGCTCTCCATCTTGCACTCTTAGTGATCTGGATGGATCAGAATGATATGAAAGTTTGAAATACCTCTCTCACACTCCTTAATCAAATTTGGACCTTTTAAAATCAACATTGGACTTGTAGTTCTCAAAACCAACTAAAATCGTCCGCAAGGGGTCACAAAATAACATTTAGTTAGTTTATGATTGATTGGGATAGGCATCCAAATAATGCCCACCGATATTCTACATTATTGAAACATATCATTGTAGAAGGCATGATGCTCAAGGACACGAAATATGAGGTATAGTTTTATCTGCTCTCCATAAAGAGTCACTCAAGTTTTTTTTGAGACAACACTTTATCGCATAGGAAAAACCACTTTTCCACACTTAACGTGGGTACCTTAATGGACAAAACCTAGGATATCACCAGGGAGTAATTATTAGTTCGATTGACTCCTGATTCGAATCTCATTAGTTGTGGGAAATGTTGCCAACCCTTTTGGAACATAGCCCCAACATCATTACTTGATAACTGACTCTATCATACCTTAAGAAGCCAACATCAGGGGATTTCATCTCCGTTGGCGGGTGAGCTATTGGAAGGCCTAGTGACTGTTGAGAGGAAACGACGTTATGCCTTGCAGGGAATTCACATTTATTTTCTTTTTATTTACAAGATCACCTAACTTGTAATTAAAAAGAACCAACTTGTGGACTACTTGCACAAAGACTCAAACACCTATCACTCACTTTGCACCATATTGCACCTGTTGTGGTTGACATATTTTTGCATTTGTTTATTTGTGTTTAGACCTATTCATCATCACTCTCACTTGATCACATAGACCACCACCATAATAGAATAAATAAATATGAGGCAGTTTCTCATACTGCAAGGAATTTCTCCTCTCTAAAGAGGTGTTTCCCCACTTTCTCCCCATGGTACACGAGTGAGACACTCTAGCCAGGGACATTTCTAGGCCTTGTTGTTAGGGTCAACTCGGTGAGGCCACACCTTACTTGACACTCCCACTTGTCCACCTCTTGGATATCATACAACTCCTTTTACCTCTCCACCTCATGAAAGAGGTATTACTTCATCTCCACCTTTTGGAGGGGATACTCCCCCATCATCTCCTCCTTTAGGAGAGAGGACACCACCATTATCGCCACCCTTGTCTCCTATAGGGAGAAACACACATAGCACTTTGGTGGAACCAACCCCTAATACAAACCTTCCTTTCATGGCAAGCTTAAATCTCCCTAAATTAGCTAAGATAATTAATGACCCCATTCGTCATGACCCAACTTGGTTGGATATGCCTCCTAAACTTCCCTTGGATATTCCAAAGTTTGAAGGGAATCAGGGAGATGACCCAACAAATCATGTTATGTCATTTTACCTTTGGTGCTCTTCTAATAGCATCGTTGATGGCCTTGTTCATCTTTGGCTCTTCTAGAGAACACTTATAGGAACAACGACCAAATGGTATGTCAATTTACCATCTACAACTAATAACACCTTTAATTCTATAGCCATTATTTTCCTATGTATTTTCAATTACCCATACGTCACGACCTAGGGCTTGAAATCCTCATGGAATTTTAGCAAAACACCTCCACCCATATCGCAGATCACATCCATGCATGGCGTAGACGTCGGACATTGTGCAAAATAGACATCCAACCCCATTTTTTGTTGGATTGGTTCCTAAAATCACTCCAACCCATGGTTGCAAACGATGTGGAAACAACATTGCTAAAAACAGAAAAGGAGGCCATCTTGAAGGCCCAACATTTTGATCTAATTTATGCACAATATGGGTATCTTTGTACCATCCTTCCTTATGCCCCTTTGCATCGTTCTTTGAACCCGACACCATCAAGGACATCACATTCAACTGATGGGATTATTGGGACTATTTCTCACTAGGAAAATGTTCCCCAACCTACAACTTATGTACCATCTACTATAACACAACAATACCCACCAGCACCACCTGTATCAGTGGCGCCTGCAACTGCACCAACTCCTCCATTTGATCATCTATCTTATGGACCCTATAGTCCCACCATACTTGAATGCAATCCAAGCACCTCCAATATCGCCACTTCAATTGGAACCTCTCACTCCTATCTCCACATCGTATGGAGCATCTAACACATATCTTCCTGCAATCATATACAATATGTATTTCCCATTTCCCAGTCCTCCTAGTCCTTCCCCCATACCTCAAATGGGCGTAAATCTAGTACAACATTCTATGCAACAAACTTAGAGATCTGAGAAGTTAAACATGAGTAATCCCCCGAATCCTTAGAATCAAATGAAGAAGAAGGGAAAGAATAGGCAAAACCAGTAGTAGGCACACGAGGGAAATCACCCTCCCCAGCAAAAACAAAACATGGGTAACCAGAATGAGGGGGTAAACAATCCCTCTAAATAGGGCAAGAATGCCAACCTTAGGACCAATTATCCTTGATCCATGTGTGGATAGTATGGGCACTACATGCACCATTTCCCATTGATACTCGAGTGCCAACAAATTCTTGAGGCAAAGAAGAAGGCTGCAACAAACCCCCCTCAAGCACCTAATGCACCACAACCCCAACAAGCTATGTTGCAAAAACCCTTTTCCAATTAAGGGATGGTTACTCAACAACCAAATCTACACCCCCTAGGTGACGACACCTTTTAGAATATTTACATGAACACGATATAGGTCAACCTCCAGACCCACGCGAAAGGATATGGCATGCTTGAATCCTTTCAAGAAGAAGATGTACCCACTACCCCTAGTGGGGCTTTGCAAATACCTCACGGTGATCATATCCCTTAAGTCCCAAAACCACCACTTAGATGAACTACCCATAATCCTCACTTGAAAGTGTCCCATAACTACAGTATCATAGATGATCTAGCTCAATATTGTAATGTCCCTTGTTAGGAATTTTATTAAAATGACAATTTTTCACTTTTTTCCCTAGTTAGACCTTTGACTAGTTTTGATCTCTAGGTCTCAAATTTGCCCCAAACGATCCCAAATATTCTGAGAAGGTATATGAATGATATTAGAACATAAATATGTGTTTCAAGGATGCCTTTGTGTTGATGTATATGTAACTTCGGAATGTATTTAACATATATGTATATTGTATTCCTATAGAGATGGTATTATTCCTCTATAAGGAAGTGTCGTCATTTATATTGTAAGTGTCGTAACTTATACTTGATGGGTTATTAGACCACCTTATTTGGGGTCGGCCCCTGTATAAGTCATGTGGGTCAAAGGGTTATTAGACCACCCTATTGGGGGTCGGCCATGTGGGTCAAAGGGTTATTAGACCACCCTATTGGGGGTCGGCCCACTCAGCATTATGTTATGTGGTTAAGTTCGAGCCTACATGAGTTAGGTAAAAAGGCAAGTCAAGTCAAGTATAAATAGAGTGCGGGAGGCACTCTATTTACTCACTCACTTCTCACACATGCTCTCAAGGAGGAGAGGCGCACTTATGGAGGAGGAGGATTGCTGCTAGGTTATGGCTATCTCTATTGGTTGGTTGTATCATTGCTCTATCTATCTCTGAGGAAGTTATTGGGGTTTTTCACCTTTATGGTTTTCCCCAAGTAAATCTTTGTGTCTCTTGTGTGCTTGCATTATTGTCTCCATGTTTGATATGCTGTAGATATGCTGTACATGTTGTTCTCTCAGTTAAGATCCTAGATCAGATTGAAGTAAATTCTGAAAATTTAACATGGTATCAGAGCTAGCCTGAAAGAAGGCATGATATGGCATGTATGACACTTGTTGCACTTACGATGCTAGGGCTTGATATAGCAAAAACCAGTCATCGTAGCACTTTCGCTATAAATCCGTTTTGGCGAAGTTTTCGGATCTGAAATTGTTACAGGCCGAAGCTAAGATCCCCAGGTATCTTGTTTCCAAAGGACAACCTCTAATTCGTTGTAATTTGTGATTTATGATCTGTACAATATAGGGTTTCTGCCTCTTCCAGATCTGAGTCAAAATCAGGTGACCTTGGGAAAAAGGTCATAACTTGGGCTAGGAATCTCCAAATGAAATTTCGTGAAAAGTGACAGGTATTACACAGACTATACTATCTCAGAAAACGTTTTCAGAGGCCGAAGTTGAACCAGTGACACGTGGCACTCCGTACAAGTGCGCTCTACTGTATTATCCCATAAACAGGTCATGTTGCGACATTTGGCATAACTCTCTCTCAGAGAGTCCAATTGAGGTCAGACCTGTCAGGATGGAAAGGTAACAGGCCGAGATATCTCAGGAAACTTTTTCAGAGGCCGAAGTTAAAACAGTGACACGTGGCACGCCGTACAAGTTCTCTCTCCTGTTTTATCCCAAAACAGGTCACGTAGCGACATTTGGCATAACTCTCTCTCAGAGAATCCAAATGAGGTCAGACCTGTCAGGATGGAAAGATAACAGGTCAGGATATCTCAGAAAACTTTTTCAGACCCTGTGGATCAAAAATTTCGGAGTTACACCAGAAACAATCAGGTACATATTTCTGTCAAAACAGAATTAGTTTTTGGTACCTTCATTCATGGCTTCCGGAATTTAGGGCTTTGGAGAAAGTTGGAATTTTTGTAATCGGAGACCACGGCTGAATGCTACTCATCAAAATAAAAATTTAGAGACCAAAATCAGAATTTTTGGTTGGGCAGAAGGCCGGGCTTGATCAGACCCTAGTTCGGGACTTTGATCAGGAAAGTGGAAAATTAGGGCTTCTGTAAAAATGGGAATTTTTGAAATCTGTGAACACGGTTGGAAGCTCCTCAGAAAAATAGAAGCTTAGAGATTTGGATCAAACATTTTGATGGGGCAAAAGAGTGGGCTTCATCAAACCCCAGTTCAGGGTCACGTCCAGTGAATCCAGAAGTTTCAAAGGCAAAATTGAGGAGTGAAACTTTGCAGTTTTCAAATTCTGAATATACCAGTTTGATCAGTTCATCAAGGCGCATATTCCTATCCTATCGGAAGGTTGAAATTCAAAGATTGAATTTTTGGGGTTTCTCTGACAAACCCATATCCAGCTCAAGGTCCAATTCTTGCAAATCAAGTGGATTGGGTTAATCCTAGAAGAAGATGGATTGGTCACCTGCATAAGTGAAGAAGTTCCTGTTTCAGAGGGAGATGAGGCTAAGGCCTTACATAAGAAGATTACAAGCGATCTCGACAGGTATGACTCATCAAGGTATGTTTTGATATTTGTTCATGATTAAGTTTATGGTATGATTGTCCTCATATTATTATGGTTAGTACAATCTTGATTTTAGATTTGTTGTATCACCTTAGCAAATTTATGAATGCATGATAGAAGATATTCATTGATTAGGGTGTTGACACTTATGATTGTACTAATGCATTATGGTGTTGTATGAGGTTTATGTTGTCTACTAACATGAAAGGTACACCAAGAAAGACAAATCATGTTCTGGTCCAAGAACATATGATCATGATAACATGAGGACAAAGATTCATCCATTGTCATGGATCTCATAGAAGATCCATTTACGAGGTATGTATAACTTGGTTTTGTAATAGTTAACCTATGAGATATATAGGTTACTAGCACAAGTCATTGAAGAAGAACAAGAAGACATCATGTGAGTATGTTAGACATAAATAGCTAGCATGCTAATCCAGGTATGTTTTTCCTATATCAAGATAGAATCTTACCTTGTGTTAGGATCTTATACTGTTGTTGATAATGATTATTCATGAAGTCATAGGTTTGAATAATCATGATTGTATGCATATTATGTTTCTTGCCATAATTGATGATATGACTAACCAGAAGAATCATGATGGTATAGGTTTGAATAATCACAGGTTTTATGCATTTTATATCTCTTATCTTGATTGATGATTCAACTAACCTGAAGAGTCATAGGTTTGAGTAATTATAGGTTTAGACATGTTATGCTTCTTATGATTTGATTAACCATAAGAATCCTACATAAACCTTGAATGTTAATGCTTATTATTTCTGTTTGAAATGATCATGACTATACATGCTTGAGATTATTGTGTTTTAATAGTATACTAATGAATGTATGATTTTATATGAGATCACAAGGATAACACATTCATGATACTAATAAGCATGCATAGGGACCAAGGATGAATATGAGTTCAAGAACAGGTAATTCAGGAAGCAAAGATCAAGAGGGAGCACACTCTAGTTGTTCCTGCAAGAAAGCAAAGGAGCACACTTCAGTAGTTTCTGCAAGGATGCAGATATTCAGAGGGAGTTGATCATCTCTCTACATTTCACAATAGAAAGGTGTAGAAGAAGCTACCTCAGATTAGGACTCCAGCAGCTCCTGCAAGGAAGCAAAGACTCGGAGGGAGTCCACCCAACGAACAAAGAAAGATAAGTATTTTAATCATCATTTCTTGCATATTTGTTTGTTTAAATAAAATTGTTCAATAATGTATATACTGATGTTCCTAGAATTAGGTTGTGTATTATGCATATTAGAATAATTGCATTGATGAACAGTATACTCCTAATATGCATGGGTAAGTGGCCTATGGCACTGTACAACATTCCATTGCTACTTATCTAGAATGAAACCTCTTTGCTGACATGTTGGGAGTTGTGCACACTCTTAACAATGTTCTGGTAGAGATTGGAAGGCATCTAGAAAGTTACGGAATATGGATAAATGTTGTATTGAAGCATTGGCTAAGATAATTGCATGACTGTATGGCATATTTCTTTATGTGTAAGAATTTGTTCTGAAAACTATGAGATGTTTTCTAATCATGCAATTTAACTTGTTGTGTAGGAAAGATCGTATGCCATCTCCTACAAAAGAAGAACTACAACATTTTGTTCCAGCAACAAAGATATCTATTGAAGATATTGAAGATATTGAAGATATTGAAGTTCCCAGGATCTGGGATGAAGAAATGAAATGCCTTGATCTGTCGATCATGAAGAATGATGTTTGGGATGTAATCCCAAGACATGAAGGGAAGTTTGATATGACTTCCAAATGGAACTATCAGATCAAGCATGTTGCAGATGGCAGCATTGAGATGAAATAGAAGATGCACCAGATGGTTCTGAGACACATGATAGGAAATCATATATGTGCAGAACTTGGTATGGTGAAGATAGATTGATTGCCGACACGCAGCGGAAGCTTACTACCGAGTTCGAGAAGAAGAACTTGGGGATGATTCACTATTTGTTTTTGACATGGAGGTGTGGCAGAGTGCAGATAGAATCTTCCTTGGACAAGGGAAGTATGCAGTAAGAGATCCTGAAGAGGTTCAGGATGATGGATTGCAAGGCCATGGCCACACCTATGGAATCGAATCTGAAGCTTCTATGTGATGCTTCATCTGAGCTGGTTGATGTCTCCATGTACCATCAGATGATTGGGTCCTTGATGTACCTGACGAACACGAGACCAGACATTTGCTTTGCTGTGAACACATTGATCCAGTTCCTGACGGATCCGAGGAGTGTTCACCTGGTTGCTGTAAAGCATATTCTGAGGTACCTGAAGGGTACAGTGGATTATGGGCTTAGGTATGAGGCGAATAAAAAGTTTAACCTGCAGGGTTATGTTAATTCAGATTGGGCTGGCAGTGCTGCAGACAGGAAGAGCACATCTGGGTGCTGCTTCAGTATGGGATCAGGTGTGATCTCTCGGTTTAGCAGGAAGCAGTCCTGCGTAGCACTGAGTACAGCTGAGGCAGAATATGTTGCAGCCTGCTCAGCTAGTTGCGAGGCAGTATGGCTACGGAAGCTACTGTCTGAGTTATTTGATCTCCCGTTGGAGGCTACTTGTATCTTCTGTGATAACCAGAGTTGTGTGAAGCTGTCCGAGAACCCAGTGTTTCATCACAGGTCGAAACACATAGAGATCAAATATCACTATATCAGGGATATGGTGCAGAGAGGAGCTGTGAAGCTCCTGTATGTTGCGACGGACGAGCAGATTGCAGATGTGCTGACGAAGCCACTAGCCAAAGTGAAGTTCGAATACTTCAGAGAGAGGCTTGGCGTTCTTCAAATCGAGGACACTTCGAGGAAGAAGTGATGGACACATTTGCTGAAGCCATTCCAAGCATGTTGGAAGGAGGATCCTTCACATGGCTGTGGATGTAAGCGCTGGATGATGAGCATCAGGATGATGTTCTGGTTTCTGTTGGATATGATCAGTTGGATCATTTTATGTATGTATGAACGCATCATGTGGATGCTGGATATGATCAGTTGGATCATTTTATGTATGAATGTATGCATCATGTTGGATGCTTGGACTATGTATCATGTATTTGTATCAGGTGGATACATTGATGATCAGGAGGATCATGTATGATGATATGTATCAGGTAGATACTTGGTATGCATCAGGTAGATGCATTGATGATCAGGAGGATCATGTATGATGATATGTATCAGGTAGATACTTGGTATGCATCAAGTAGATGCATTGATGATCAGGAGGATCATGTATGATGATATGTATCATGTATTTGTATCAGGTGGATACATTGATGATCAGGAGGATCATGTATGATACTTGGTATGCATCAGGTAGATGCATTGATGATCAGGATGATCATATATGACGAGCTTCAGGATGTTGCTCCAGATGACATGCAGCAGGATGTTGCAGTGATGATCAGGATGATCATAGATGACGAGCTTCAGGATGTTGCTCCAGATGACATGCAGCAGGATGTTGCAGTGATGATCAGGATGATCATAGATGATGAGCTTCAGGATGTTGCTCCAGATGACATGCAGCAGGATGTTGCAGTGATGATGATCAGGATGATCATGGATACATTAGGATGATGTATGGTGAGTATCAGTTTGATACTCTGTGGCCGTGGATCAGGTTGTGCAGATAAGCATGTAATTTGTGCCTTGGGAGATTTGCAGATGGTCTTTCGAGGTTTTGCCTATGGCATGTAATCTGTGCCCTGGGACATCTGGAAAATGCTCTTTCGAGGTTTTGTTTGGGAGGACATATAATTTGTGCCCTGGGAGATCTGCAGATAGTCTTTCGAGGTTTTACCTATGGTATGTAATTTGTGCCCTGGGATATCTGGCAGATGCTCTTTCGAGGTTTTGTCCTATGGCATGTAATTTGTGCCCTGGGAGATCGGATAGGTTGAGCTGTGTGCTCGTAATCAGTCCTGGGATGCTCTTGCGAGGTTTTGCCATGACCACATGTAATTTGTGCCCTGGGAGATCCGATAGGTTGAGCTGTGTGCTCGTAATCAGTCCTGGGATGCTCTTGTGAGGTTTTGTGGTGACCACATGTAATTTCTGCCCTGGGAGATCCGATAGGTTGAGCCTTGTGCTCGTAATCAGTCCTGGGATTCTCTTTCGAGGTTTTGTGGTGAGGTCACATATAATTTGTGCCCTGGGAGATTTGCAGATGGTCTTTCAAGGTTTTTCCTATGGCATGTAATCTGTTCCCTGGGACATCTGGCAAATGCTCTTTCGAGGTTTTGTGACGCACGTAAAAGTCCTGAGGATTCCACAGTATGGCCAGTGATGATGAAGACCTGCAGGTGGTGGGCCTACATCCAGTATGAAAAAGGAATGGCTCTGTAGAACTTCCTATGACGAGTAGATTCAGAGATTGATTGAGATAGCAGCAGCAGTGACGATGATGATGACTCGATGACGATTATCCAGTGACGATGATCCAGAGAAGATGACTTGTGCTAGAAGAACTGTGCTGAGAAATACCTTCCTAGTTAAGAGGGAGTGTTGATGTATATGTAACTTCGGAATGTATTTAACATATATGTATATTGTATTCCTATAGAGATGGTATTATTCCTCTATAAGGAAGTGTCGTCATTTATATTGTAAGTGTCGTAACTTATACTTGATGGGTTATTAGACCACCTTATTTGGGGTCGGCCCCTGTATAAGTCATGTGGGTCAAAGGGTTATTAGACCACCCTATTGGGGGTCGGCCATGTGGGTCAAAGGGTTATTAGACCACCCTATTGGGGGTCGGCCCACTCAGCATTATGTTATGTGGTTAAGTTCGAGCCTACATGAGTTAGGTAAAAAGGCAAGTCAAGTCAAGTATAAATAGAGTGCGGGAGGCACTCTATTTACTCACTCACTTCTCACACATGCTCTCAAGGAGGAGAGGCGCACTTATGGAGGAGGAGGATTGCTGCTAGGTTATGGCTATCTCTATTGGTTGGTTGTATCATTGCTCTATCTATCTCTGAGGAAGTTATTGGGGTTTTTCACCTTTATGGTTTTCCCCAAGTAAATCTTTGTGTCTCTTGTGTGCTTGCATTATTGTCTCCATGTTTGATATGCTGTAGATATGCTGTACATGTTGTTCTCTCAGTTAAGATCCTAGATAAGATTGAAGTAAATTCTGAAAATTTAACACTTTGGACCTTTAAAATACTTCTGCAAATCCTCTTTCAATTCTGGTCAATGTAGGTAACTTTACTAGTGATTTCCCTTTGACTAGTATTGGTCTCTAGGTCCCAAATTGACTCCAAATGCCTTCAAATCTTCAAGGAAGGTGTATCAATGATATTAGGACTTGAATATGATGTTCATGGATGACATATGACCACCAAAATACCTCTGTAAACTCTCTTAAGATTCTGGGCCAAGTATGCAATTTTACTAGTAATTTGGGGTTCAAATCCCCCTAGGGTAAGTACTGAAAATGGCTTCCCAAATGCTTCCAAACCCACTCAAAAATCTGAAAAGAGGTAGGGAATGTATTAAGGATGTTATTAAGGTATCATTTGCACCATTAATTGGTTATTATATCTGTTCCAACCCTCTCCCATTCAATTGCAAAAATCACCAATTCGACCCTTGGGGAAATGACACTATTTCTTCTCCCAATGCAATTAAACTGAGTAAAAATACTTCAAATGCTCAAGTACAGTACATGAAACTTGTAAAATACATCCATGGCAATCCATTAATCACAAATGCATCAGAGAATCATCCATTCATTCGAAATCATTAGCATTACATTGATTCACAACAAGGTAGTGGGGAAATGGCACTGTCCTTTCATTAAAATTAAGATTTATACATTTCTACTTGGAATTTCGACCTGAAACTTTTTGGAGATGAAGAAAATAGTATTTAATTCATATTACAAAAGAAATGGGGCATTAGAAGCTCCCCCAAAGAGTACAATAGCTCACCAAAAACGCCCTCCCTTAAGGATCAAGAATATGCCATCAAAACTGGAAATGGTTGAAGGAGTGAGCTGCAATAGAAGAAACCATGAGCTGCCCTGTATCTTACATATGCAAATAAAGACTCCATTAAAGCTCCAAATGAAAGGTCTGAATGGCCTTTCCAATTTCCAACTTGGATGGGAATCTTTCACCCTCGAAATTGGCTAAGGCAAGCAACTAGTCATCCACTAGCTCTCCCTCTTCACAAATGCAATTGCAAATTCTACAAATGATCAAAATATGGTTTCATTCTTTGTTATTGACATTTATAAACTTCTAATGTCCTCCATGGGTCGAATTCCTTCCAAGAGACTCATGCCAACTCAAGTTGGGAAGAGATTCCAAAGAATGCCACTTGTACAACAATTCCTAGTCTCCCACTTCCACCAAATCACATGTGGAAGCATCTTAGCTACTCTAACACCCTTGAGCGCCCTCTTGGAGTATATTTTTAGCCCTGACATGTCATATATGTCATATGTCAGCCTTCAGGTCTGATTTGTGTCATAGGTGTCATAGCATCTTCATCATTGTTGTCATAGAGCTAGGGAATCTAGCCCAAGTGTCTCACTAGCTCCAAATTGCCTCTTCCTCTTCCATGGGAGTTACTCTTCCTCTATATTTCGACCTTGGATGAGTCATGCAATGAATAATACCTTTTGGACTCCCCCAAGTATGTTACCATTCACCTTGAATTCGAATTGGTGAGAGAATGATGCCAAGTGTAGTGGGGAAATCTAGCCATATGTGGGTCCCACTTCCTCCATGTGTCTTCATGCTCAAATGCCACTTTGATTTTCACTGGTATATATTTATTTAGCTCCTTTATTAAATATTTATGCCATTCTAATGTTCAAACATCATTTATTATCCCCATTATTCCAAATCCCAAAGCTTCCACCCCAAACCTAGGAAACTAGTAATTTTCCTCCTTGGCAATTATTTGACCCTTAGCATCAATTTGACAAACTCTAATGAATAGGGCCAATGTGATTAGGCCATTGTGACCCAATGCCAAATTTGGAACATGACAAATATCCTATCACCATGTTGACATTATAAGTTCTTCATTCTTTTCCCTTCCCCCAAAAAGGAATTGCTTAACAAGTTAGGCGTTGTCGATCCTTCTGATTTGTGTCTTATGACCTTCGATCTCAAGAAAGGTGAACCAAACTACCCTCATTAGTCACTTTTCAGATCCCCATCACAATCAAGAACATTATTATTCATTGATGCATCGTTGATGAAGGAGCATCAACTTGTGTGATGTCCACTCATGTTTGGAAACTTTTGGGTTCACTAGACCTGGTACTCTCATTTATCACTCTCCGTGCTTATGATGGGAAACCATCACAACATTTGGGTTTGTACCATAATGTCCCCATCAAGCTAGGGGAAAAATGGTACTTTTGTATATTAAGGTAGTTGATGCGTAGGTCAACTACAACATTTTACTTTGTCGTAGTTATATGTACACCATGAAGGTGGTAGCTTCCTTAGTTTTCTGCATCATGATGTTCCCTCATAACAAGAATATCTTCACCCTCAACCAACTCAAATACTATGATCCACAAACCAACACAAAACAAGATACCATCCTACCAACCATAGGATCAACTAATCCCCCCAGTATGTTGATATTGGCCTGGGCATTTACAAAGATTTCAATTTTTTGGGGGCATACTCAAGTCCTCCGCCTGAGATCCCCGTATCTACAAATGACCTCATGTGCACTATTTTCACCTCTGAAGAAAAGTCACAAGCCCCCTCAACATCAACATCGATACCTCCTACCATTTTTGGAATTGACCATACCTTGAACCCATCTATTCCACCTATTTTTCAAATCCCTTTCTTGTATCCCCCCATAGGAGTACAAGTAATGCCAGTAATGGCTCAGCTCATGTTTCCCAAGATCACTTTGGGAATACCTGTGTGGTATGGCTGGTACCTTACACCACCTTACCCAAAGATGGCTTCCAATCTGCTAGCCCATTATGATTTTATCCTGATAGCACCCACTAGTACACCATCTAAACCTCTTATGGTATTCGCACCACCTGCAACTCAACCACCACTAGTTGTCACTAAGCCTAATGTTTGGGGCATAAAACAACCTAATTTGAAAGACCTTGTAGTACCAAGTACTACACTTGCACCTCACATCATTCTACATTGTGCCCTATGTTGGAAACAAGGGCATGCCACTAACCTCTACGAGTCTGCCCCACCTTACCAGAGCTTAGGAATTCGCTTAACACCCTGGTTAGTGTAACCCATAACCCAAACATTTCAGAAGGGGGCACACTAATTGTGTTATCTACCACCAACACTAAGATGAACACCAAGTCATTGCGCACCAACCATGTGTGCACAATATGTTCTCAATTTAGGAATTACACACATCATTGTCCTGCACTCCCTTGGTTCAGGGACACATTAGAGACTATTCATCTCATGCACCCCATGGTTGAAAGACCCCCTCCTAATTGCAAGGAAACAACCTCCATCAATGTGGTTTCCACATCTACGCTATCATAGGGGCACCACCACAAGAGGCACTAATGCCAGAAGCATCACATCCAAAAGTTTTAGCATCGTTGCCAGTGGTGCAACCCCATGGGTGTTCATCACGTGGGAATCGTACCCATATAATTTCCAATAGAACTGACACCATCATACCTGACCATGCCACTCTACCACTAATTCTGGTGCATGAACTTAACCACGCCCGAGTCACTTGTATGTCTAGATCATGTGGACAATTGACACATTATTCATTTCAGTACCCCATCTTATGCACAAAACAAGCATTTCTTCTAGAACAGATGGGGCTTGAAGGTCACCCTCATCCCCTTAGGGCATACCCACTAGGGTTACCCATTATGGAGGCTCTTCTCCTAGTGTCAAAAACTATTGATCATGGTGACATCATCAACATGTCATTATTAGATGGTCTACTCAATAGCGATGACACATCATCATCTGCATTTGAGGAAGACCAAGCTTCACCAACAAAATCATCCTCGATTGTGGAAGATAACCACGATCAACCAAACAATCCTTAGACACCAAGAGTCCTATTGATCCGGATTTATGCAGGAACCCAACAGAATACACAAATACCCATAAAAACACAGATGCAATGGAAATAACACTTCATTTCATTAATCAAAGAACTAAAACTTGTTTACATACAGGATGGAAATAAACTAGCTTGAGTGCTGGTAGCTTATCTCTGAGAAGAGATGCGGCGGCTACATGCCTCTGAACTCTATGTTACAATGAGGCTCGAAGGCCTATATATTATTGAGAAACAATGGAAACCCTACACATCCAAAAACCTAACCCTAGGAGGTGAAACACCAAAATATGGGCCCCGTTGGGTAACTTGGTACATCAATTTCCCGGGGTCGTAACTTTGGCATACTACCTCCGTTTGACGCACATGATACATCATTAGAAATATCTATTCAAGGACTACATCCATAAACAACAAATTTGGGACTTATATTTTCCCAACCATTCGATGTCGAAAAAATGTCGTTTAAGGCCTCAAAACAGCTCCAGAAGTTTAGGACCCGAAAACTGCCAAAAATAGTAAATTGTGCTACAATTAAGGAAACTGAAAAATTGAAGAAACAATGGTGGGGGTCCAAGTGGAATAGGTGGGTGGCCACCAATATCCTCCTGGATCACCTATGTTCAAGTGTTGTGTATCCTTGGGAGATGCAAAACTATCCCCTACAAGTTGATCAACTTGGGATGCCACACATACACGTACACATTCACCTAGATGTGTTGCACTGATTTCCAACAACAACAACCTCCATCACGCCACTAGCGGTTTCCACCAAACCATTTGGAAACCATTTTTTCGGCCATCCCATAGGTGCACTGAATCACTGATCTCTTGTCAAAATTCTGCATTGTCAATACTCTTGTCATAATCTATATTACAATTAGGTATTTGCATCATGTGTACAGGATTATCACTAAGAAACAGTCTCCCATTTTACAATAATGGTTCATGGACTCCAATCCTAGGTATATCATTTCATCTTAACATATAGGAAACGTTTTCCTTCTATTTACATTACATTTACCCAGTACTCTCATTGATCACCATAGGTCCTCGATATCAATAATGCCATGCCATCAATGCCATCCTCGAGAATAACATGTTCCCCCATGGGTGTGTCCACCATTATAGCCAACTCACATTTTGGAACGCATGATGTTGTATCCCCACAAGTTCAAAGAATCTGGTCACTCACCCATTTGGTCCAAAAGAAACCACATATCATTTCCTTGCCAATTCTGCTACCATTACCCCTCATATACTTCTGCACACGTTACGGTTATGACTCACAGATAACCTCTCATCCCCCTCATGATCAATATACCATATGCATTTCCCTTCGCATCATTAACCCTCGAGAAGACACTAATGGCCCCCCCATCCTCTCAAACACCAATCCCACTCAATTATCCCCGCAGGAACATTATTCATGACATTGATTTGTGGGGAACCCATCTTCTCTTCTGCACAAAAGCATTACATCATCATCAAAATGATTCCTCGACTCACTCAAAACTGTGGGAACCCTACCAATCATTTTGTACAAAGAGGCACCTGATCCACAAAAAAATGTGAGGACCCCATCACATTATTATTTTGGAAGCATCCCTTGGTCGCCCTTGATAAATGTATTTGAGTGCCCCTAACCCCAACACCATCAGTATTTTCATTAACCTTACATTATCAGTATTATGTCTCTAATAAATCCCTTCAATTGCAATCTATTTCCATCCATTACACCCTGCATCACCATTTAAAGAATGTTGTTGTCAGTCAAACACCCCTATTTACATCAATCAAAGGAAGTCCTGAGCCCCACACTTATCAACTAGTCTTGTGTCAAGTTTTTCGGTCTCCCAATTGGTTACAAAATGATCTTGGTTCTTGAGATAATACTCTCATCTTACCATATGCTTAAGCTCTCATCGACATCAATACAAAATATTCTGAGAGTTGTAGTTATTGTAGTTGTACCTTGGGGTCCCTTCTCATCAATATAAGGGGTCACCCCGAACTAAGCAGTGAGAACCATTATTGCTCCCTAATTTAGTGGTCTCGCCTATGCTCGACGTCAACAAGTCCATCACATGAGGGGGAGTTGTATGTTCCAATGGTAGCAGTGTTCACATTTATGATTCATGGTAGCAACACAACTAGTACAGTAAAGTTATCCCAATAACCTCACCATTACTTTGGTCCCCCACCCTAGTGGGATGTTCATGATCATCACTAGTTCTACTTCATCTGCACTAGTAACATCATTTCCAGGATTCATTTACTCATACAAGGATCGAAGCCACCTTCATCCTTGAAACAATAGTATCAAGAGTCGACCCCTCGATCCCCTCTTATTTGTAATCTATTCTGATAGATTTTCACAAGCATAGATATGCCTGCCTTGTTTGTCTAAAACACCACTATTCTTTACATTTTCAACGATCATCACCAACGACCTGTCCCTATTAATAGGTCATTTTCACCCACAAATGCTTGATAAATTATTAGAACATGGAGAGAAAAGAAACGATGATGCATTATCGTCCTTACAGTACCCTCTGAACCTCATACATCAAGGGGCATCTGTTAACGCTTAAATATCACATACATGCAAAACTTAAGCTAATCTTGCAGAATGCGTCAAGGTGAAGAAATATAAGAGATTAATTCCTAAGAGATTACTCCCACCATATCTTGTCATGCATTGGTTGGAATTAACACTCAAACTCTCAAGATTGAAGGATATATAAAAAAGAAAATGGTAACAATGTTGATTGATTATGGTAGTTCTCACAATTTCATTCATTGTAAATTAGCCAAAGTTCTCAATTGCTTTATATATCCAACACCATAGTTTCAAGTAATGATTGTAGATGGAGGAACTATCAATTGCTTTGGAAATACCATAATATCAATCTTACCATGGGATAATATGTATTGAATATTCCAATAATTGATATCCCAATGGGTGGTGTTGATGTTGTCTTATGGGTTCAATGGTTACAATCATTGGGAACAATGGCTTTTAATTTTCATGAAATTTTCTCAATAAGGAAAAGAATTTGAGTTAAGGGGTATCATAGGGAGACCAAGCAAGGTGATAATATCTAATAGAATGGAATGAAATAATTGTTGAAAAAGGGACATCAAGGTGTAATTGCACAATTATGCTCACTAGAGGTTCAAAAATCTAAGCCTCCTATTCCCCTATATCTCCAAGGGTTATTGATAAGCATTCCAAGGTATTTGAATATATCCCTAAAGGTTTTCCACCTACTTGAGATTGTGATCATGTTATTCACTTGATTGCAAGAAGTGTTCCTCCTTGTTGGAATTGATTTAATACTGAGAGGGGGGTGAATCAATATTAGTGCAGTTATCAACGGTTTTTACCTTCTTTAACATATTACTATTAACTTAATCTTGATCTTTAGTTATGCATCTAATATAAACAAAATCATTCATCCATATATGCATCAAGACAAAGAACACAGAACACACAATATTTTGATGTCGAAACCCAAATGGGAGAAAACCATGAATGCTCTTTTTTAATGAAAATAATACATTCAAGGAAGCACTGACATTATGTGTTTACTAGCACTAACTAGAAGTAGGCACCGACCCCCTGGTTTTATAGGCACTGACTTGAGGAAGCACCAAATCCCTGTGTTCTCCGACACCAACTGGAAGGAGGCTACAACCTCCTTCCACCCAAATATCTAATATAAGACTCTGACTTACTAAGATTCCAACTCACACACACTTCTGATCTTTTGATATTAGTTCTACTGTGTGCTACCTTCGTATGCAAACGATTCATTGTCATTGTGCTACATACATCATTTGACTTCTCATTCCTCTTAATTCTACACTTTTGTTGATGTCTTACTTCATGTACTGTGTGCTGCTGATTCTGCAATCTGCGCTAAGGTATACTCTATCGATCTAATACTGCACAACTGCATTCACCAATTGATACCACTCTTTCAATTGATAGCTTTTTGCTCTAAGATAATGCACCAGTAATAGATGGAACTGCGCACTTACTTTGATGTGTCAATTCTGTTTAAGGGCCAAATCCTTTTAGACAATCTGCAACATACTGTGCACCAAGTGATTCATCCTTTTAGTTTAATGCACTTGTCTCAGATCATCCTCATCATGACACACGCATTGGATCATGTTGCTGCTCTATCGTTGCGAATCAGATGGAATTCTCAACTTCGCACACTTCACTTCATCTTTCGTGCATCAGCCAAACATCAATGCATCATCTGATATACTTCGGTTCTGTCTCTGTGCTTCTGCCATACAATATCTATGACTGTTTGTGTGTTATCTGTGATACTTTCAATCAGTCCTCATGCACTTGCACATAATTCTATGTTTCTACCTTTAAGTATTTGCACATCCGTCATAGATCTATAGCATCATTCTACGCACCATCAGTATTTCATTCTGTTGCATGTGCGCACTCAGCTCCTCGCTAGATCATGTTGTTCTGTCATTGAGCCCTTGATGTCCTAAATATAAATCTATATCTTCCACTTGAAGCTCTATGATCTCACCATCAAGCCTGCTTCAAATATCCAACTTGTATCTCTATTTATACATGTCCTGCACGAATTGTATGTCCACAAGTTGGTTGTGGAATCCCTTCTTCCTCTTGATGTACCATTACTTTGAGGTATGTGTGCTTCCTTACTCTTCAACTTGGTGAATATTTGACCCTTTCTATACCAACTATTGTGGGTGTAGCACACCTGATGTATTAATGCTTTGCGGAATTTTCACATAAACTAACTTCTACTTGGTGGGACTTTGACCCTTGCAGTATCATTATGTGTGGGACTTGCGCACCTACTGTATCATCGACTTGTGGCATTTGTGCATAAACAAATTCAACTACTGCACCCTTCTTGGAACTTGTGTGCCCTTTACTAACTGAAAGCATCTTCTGATTGGTAATACTTGTGCGCTTTCATGACTATTCAACCATAAGCTATTTCTTAATATTTGCACATTCTCGATCTTTGACCAAACAATGCTTGCACATTCCAAAATATTTTCTCGACATGCTTGCACACTTGTACCTTTGCTTAACCAACTCCTTAGCTGCTTGTGCACATGTACCTTTGTCCAACCAGTACTTTGACTGCTTCCTTGAGAGAGTATGACTTGGTGGAATTGATATACTGATCACAAGTACCACATGTAGTAGGATACATTACTTATGTGCTTCTTTGAACTAGATCTGCATGATGTACCTTCCTTATAGTCTTCTTCAAATTGGTATGAATGATGTATCCTTGGACACACATCTTTAGACTGGATGCAACTTCTTGATATATTTATTCAAACTGGCATCCCTGTCCTTCACCCTCTTGTGCATATACATCTTCAAAGTGTCTTCAATGTACTTCTTTATGTTGGCATAAGAATGTTATATCCACTTTGACATCAGTTGACATCAATTACTCAAACTGAATCAATTGACATCCTCTTTGACATTAGTTGACATCAATGACAACCAAAGTTCAACACTCCTAACATCAGACCTTACAGACACCCCTGTGGCCAGAAGATTGAAATTGCGCGCATGGTTGAAGAAGTGTTAGAGGTTGTCATAATTAGGCCTAGCCAAGGTTCTTACTCTGCACCAATGGTAATAGTACACAAGAAGGAGGGATCATGGCATATGTGTCCATATTATAGAGAGCTCAACAAGGTCACCATTAAAGATAAGTTTCCCATTTTGGTCATTAATGAATTGTTAGATGAATTAGATGGAGCAGTTTACTTCACAAAGTTGGATCTTCATTTAGGGTATCATCAGATTAGAATGAAGGAAGAAGACATCCCAAAATCAACAGTCATAACTCATGAAGGTCATTATGAATTTTTGGTCATGCCTTTTGGCCTTATGGATGCACCTTCCACATTTCAAGGTTTGATGAATTCCATTTTCAATCCCTTCCTTAGAAAATTTTTGTTAGTAGTTTTTTTATGATATACTAATCTATAACAAGTCTTGGGAAGAACATGTTCAACATGTTGACAAGGTGCTACAACTATTAAAGGAGCATCAAATTTATGCAAAACCTTACAAATGTTTCTTTGGGGCAAAGGAGATAAAGTATTTGGGTCATATTATATCTCATGAAGGTATCAAGGTAGACCTTAACAAAATTAAAGCCATGATGGATTGGACCATTTACAAAACTTTGAAGAATCTTAGAGGATTCTTAGGTTTGACAGGGTACTACCACAAGTTTGTTCAGAATTATGGAAGAATGACAACAACTCTAATCGCATTATTGAAGAAGGATTCATTCTCTTGGAATCCAGAGGCCATTCAAGCTTTTGAACAACTTAAAGAGGTAATGTGCAAAGCCCCTATATTGACCATACCACACTTCACAAAAACATTTATTGTGCAATGTGAAGCCTTAGGAAATGGCATTGGTGCTATTCTAATGCAAGAAGGAAGGCCCTTGGATTTTGAAAATCATCCAATCTGGGGAAAGAGATGACCCAAACCCATTTATGAGAAGGAAATGCTAGCAATAATACATGAACTTCAATAATGGAATCCTTACCCAATGTGTAGGCACTTTAAATTCAAAATAGATCATGATAGTTTTAAATAATTCTTGGAACAGAGAATATCTTTAGAAGAGCAACAAAAATTGGTAACCAATATGTTGGGATATGAATTTGAAATCATTTATAAAAAAAAGGAAAACAAACATGGTGGTAGATGCACTCTCAAGAAAAGATGAGGATGTTGAGGCATTACTTTGTTCAATTTCTATTATACAACCCGATTGGATAATAGAAGCAAGGGAAGAATGGAAGAATGACCTATCGGTGTGGAATCTCATTGAAAATATACAAAAGGATCCCAATGCATCAAGTACTTTTATGTGGAGAAATGATTCATTATGGTATAAGGATTGCTTATATATATGTAATAACTCCCAACTCAAACAAAAGTTCCTTTTGGAATTACACACCTCTCCTATAGGAGGGCACTTAGGATTCCTAAAAACCTACCATAGGGTTAAGAAAGATTTTTTTTGGGAAGGTCTTCAATAAGATGTTCAAAATTTCATGGCAGAATGTTTGGTTTTCCAACAAAATAAGGTTGAAACAATTAAGACCCCAAGTATTTTACAACCATTAGACATACCTTGTCAACAGTAGGAGGAAGTCTCAATGGATTTTATCACAAGTCTACCCAAGTTAGAAGAGAATAATGTTATTATGGTGGTTGTTGATAGACTCACAAAGTATGCACACTTTTGTGCACTCTCTCACCCTTTTAACACAAGTACAATAGCTTCAACATTCATGGAAGTGATAGAGATCCAATTTTCATTAGAAAATTTTGGAATGAATTATTTTCTTATTTGGGTACCTAGTTGGCTCATGGTTCATATTATCATGCTCAATTCGATGGGAAAACTAAGATAGTGAATAAATGTTTGGACGACTACCTTTGTTGCTTTGCATATGATAAACAAACACAGTGGGTGAAAGGGTTATCTTTGGGAGAATGGTGGTACAATAATTTCTTCCATACGTCATCAATAATGTCCCCATTTATGGCACTTTATGGGTACCAACCTCCATCTATCACATATCCCTTGAAAGGAAAATCTAAATTTCAAGTTGTGGAAGATCACCTTGATCACCAACAATAAGTTCTCCAAATTTTGAAGGACAACTTGGTTATATCAAAAACCAGATGAAACAACAAGCAATGAAAGGAGTTTTGAAGAAGGGGATTAGGTATTTTTGAGGCTACAACCTTACAAATAGATGTCCCTAAATCAACTAAATAAGGACAATAAATTATCACCCAAGTAATACAGTCCTTATATAGTTTTGTAGAGGATTGATAATATGGATTAGAAATTGGAGCTCCCCTCATATTCAAGGGTACACCCAGTTTCCATGTTTCATGCTTAAAGAAGGTAATAGGAGACAAGATACCAATTCAAACTATCATGCATGAGATTGATGAAGAAGGAAAATTCATATTGGAACCTGAACAAATCACTGACACAAGGACCAAACAACTACAAAATTGTGAAATTCCACAGGGGTAGATCACTAAGCTTAAACACACCTCACAATTTCACTTAGTTAATTGCAGATAAGAATTAGCAGAAAGGATGAACAAATTCACTCATGAAACTCATAAAATATGAGAAAATAATGATAATACATTCATCAGTTGTAAGCTGGAAAAAAGATGTCAATTCAATAGAATGAATTTGATATCTCCAAAGGTGATTCGAATTCTCCTCAAGTCAAGGCTTAGTCAGCATTGGAACCATCTCCCAATCAAGACTCAATGACCACCGATGGTGAATAAATAGTCAAATGAGGTAGGACTAAGTCTAACTGAACCATGTGAGCACTGAAATAGGGAAGGAGACTCCAAAGGGCACATGACAGATTGTCAGTAGTCAAGTGGCACTCCGATACAATCAACTCGGAGCTACAGTTAGTTAACTGAGCAATCAATGCATGAAATGACTGATCAATGCATGAACTAACTGATGAGGTCCTAGAAGTGTGTATTAGGGCGCATTAGTAATCCAAGTGATGAAAACAATGCGCACTAGGTAGGTAGGAGCGATATTGATGGCTAGAAACAAGCTCCAGGGGGGGGGGGGGAACTAGGGACTAGGTGCTAGGATACTCCACTACTATTGACTGGATGCATGCAATGATGAATGGATGCATGCATGCAAATCCAACATGTGATGGTGAGAATATTCCAACACCCCCCCTTAATCCGGACTATGAGGAAATATAACTGGAAAAATAGGGCCCTGGTTATTGAGACCAAAGGTCACCCCATACAACAATCTAAATAAAATGTGAGGAAAGAGGGAAAACCCGGTGGGAAGAAATCCCCCCCTCAAGATAGACTGTAGAAAAATCTAATCAACCAAGGTATCACTTACTCCAAGAAGAGATCGGAGGTAAGTGAACTTTTTCACCGAAAAAGACTTGGTGAAAATAGCTGAAATCTGCTCTTCTGTAGGACAATAGAGCATTGTGATGGTACGGTCATGCAACAATCCTCAGATGTAATGCATGTGTATCTCAATATGTTTGGTTCTCTGTCTCAGAACCAGATCTGTAGAAATCCTGATAGCACTCTGATTGTCACAATGGATGACTGGTGGAGTATTGTAGCGAATCCCAAACTCTGACAAGATTCCCTGCAACCAAATGCACTATGTGGCTGCATTCACTGCACCTCTGTACTCGGCCTCAGCTGAAGAAAGAGCTAAAGCAGTCTGCTTTTTGCTTGACCAATAGATAGGGCCAGATCTAATCATGAAAACAAAACATGATGTAGAATTATGATATGAGCTATCTCCAACCCAATCTGAATCTGTATACCCAATTAGGTTCAATGGAGACCCAACTAGGTAGTGAAGACCATAGGCCTTCGTTCCTTGCACATAATTCAAGATCCTCTTTGCTTCCTTCCAGTCAGGCTCATGAGGCTCCTGCATGTATTTGGAGACAACACTGACTGCATAGCATAGATCAGGGCGAGTATGTGTAAGAAATAAAAGACTCCCAATCAACTGCCGATACAAAGTACTATCCACCAAAGGATGATCCCTGAAATAAAAGGAAATGCTGATGGTTTGCATTTAGTCATATGAAACCTTTCAAGTAGATATGATGCATACTTGGACTGTGCAATCTTGATTCCTGAGTCACTCTGAGAGACCTCAAGACTAAGAAACGGCTTTAGTAGTCCTAGATCTGACATAGAGAAGGAGTTGTGCAAAGCTGTTTTGATAGAACTAAGACATGAAGAGAGACTCCCTGTAATCAACAAATCATCAACATAAAGAACAATAAGGAGTAGAGAGTTACCATCATGTCTCATGTAGACATTCGAATCAAATTTGCATCTCTGAAAATCTTGTGACAGTAAGAATGAGTCCATCTTAGCATACCATGCTCGGGGATCCCGCTTGAGCCCATACAAGGACTTCCTCAATCTGCACACTAGTGAAGGATCATCAATATATCCTTCAGGTTGCTTCATGTAGATCTCTCCTCTAGATCTCCATGAAGAAAGGAACTCTTGACATCCATGTGATGCACTTCCCAGTGCTTGGATGCAACAAGGGATAGAACAAGTCAAATGGAATCCATATTTGCAACAGGAGCGGATGTCTTTGAATAGTCAATCCTGTGAACTTGGGAGAAACCTTTAGCAACCAAGAGAGCCTTGTACTTGCTTGTGATTCCATCTGAATCCATCTTTGTTCTATATACCCACTTGCACTGAACAAGATTCCTACCAGGAGGATAGCTGCTATCCATCTCAGATCTTGGGAGGCCTCAAAGAATTTTTTTGGATCTGATCCAATCATTAGAAAACATCTGTCAGCAAGAAATGGATCTATGTGAGAAAGTGCAAACCTTGCATTTTGAAAATCATATCTACTTCTCCTTGGATCTTATGGATCTCCAACAAGATCATCAACATAATCAAGAGTTATGGTAGCCCATATTGGAAGAGGAGTTGGATCTTCAAGTGCTAGATCTTCAGGTTCTTGTGGATCTGGATCTAGCATTCGCTCATCTTCACTATCATGGTCAGAATCTGAACTTTCTTGAGAAGAGGCTTCACTATCTTGTTCAATAAGCTGTGTAGGTGTAGTTGGTAAGTTGTTTTCATCAATATGATGATCATCATGCAATGACCACTCCTCAAACTGTACACTTCTCTCAAGAAATGTATGCATGGTGGATAGATCTAGAAGTTTGTAGGCCTTTACACTCAGTACATAACCAACAAGTATACACTCTCTACTCTGTGGCTCCAAGGCTCTCCTTTTCTCTGTTGGAATCCTTGCCCAAGATTTGGATCCAAATAATCTTAGATGAGATATATCAGGTTTGTATCCCATCCATGCTTCGAAAGGAGTTTTACCTTGTATTCCTTTGTGAGGAACTCTATTCTGAAGGTAAGCATCACAATTAACAGCTTCTGCCCAAAGTCTAGGATACAATCCTTTCGACTCTAGCATTCAAGTTGCCATTTCCTTCAAGGTTCTGTTCTTTCGCTCTGCTACACCATTCTGTTGTGGTGTGTAGGGAATAGTGTGCTGCATGGCTATACCCTCATCTGCACAAAAAGACTAAAACTCATTCTTTATATACTCTCCTCCATTGTCAGTTCGAAGGATCTTGATCTTCTTTTCCGAGAATTTTTCTACAGAAGATTTGAAGAACTTGAAGTACCCAAAAAATTCTGATTTCTTCTTAAGAAAATACACCCAATTGAATCTAGAATAATCATCAATGAAAGTTAGAATATATCTTGCATTATTCAAAGATAGGTTAGGGAGAGGTCCTAAAATGTCACTGTGGAACAACTCAAGAGGTGATGAGGCTCTCATAGCCTTTCCTTTCTCAAACTTATGCTCTGGATGCTTACCAATCAAGCAACCTTTACAGGTGCCTTTGGAAAATATGATATTTGGAAGCCCTTCAACCATATTATAATTGTGCAGTTCTTGCAAGTACTTGTAGTTGAGGTGCCCAAACCTCTCATGCCAAAGTCTGCTTTCTTCATTCACATGAGTAAGGAGAGCACTCTGTTTTGAGTAAGGTAGGAAGTGAGAAAACTCATAGAGTTTCGAATGGTGGTCTGCAGTACCTTGTGCAATAATCTTCCTAGATGAGATATTTGAGATTTCAACCTCATTAGGAGTAAAGGTGACCTTCTTTGGAATTCCTGTATGGGTCATTTGGTAAACAGAAAGGAGGTTAGCTACAAGAGTAGGAACATAGAGTACATCATTGAAGTACCCATGATCCAGATTGATCCTTCCAATCCCTTCAGAAGAGACTTCAGAATCATTTCCCATCAGAATAGAAGGCCCCACAGTAGGTTCAAATTCTGAGAATAGATCCTTACATGAATCCATGTGCCTGAATGCTCCAAAATCTATGATGAAGGAGGAATCATTCGAAGTGCATGCCATGATTGAATGAAACCTCTCCTTGTCCTCATCTTTTGGATCAACTTTTCTTCTAGCATTCGTTGGTACTGGAAGGTTTTTCTTCTCAAGAAGATGAGCCATTAGATCAATTGTCTTCGTCATACAAGCACTTTCAGGATGGAATCCTCTGTTGCAATAGGGGAATTTGGTCTTCTCCTTTAGTTTTTGCTTGCCTCTCTTAGGATTCAAAGTCCCTTCAGACTGTTTGGGGTTCTCTCTTGGATTATGCTCATATGATTTCGTTTCTTTTCCCTTCTACTTCCCTTTTCCATTCACATTCTTCCCTTCTCCTGCAGCAAGGGATTGATCCAATTTTGGTTTGATCACTCCCATTTGCACTAACTTGTCCTGTTCTTTGGAGAGAGAATGGATGAAGGCATCAAGGGTGGGAATCTTCCAATTTGGAATGGAGAGTTTTGTTGATTGAAATGTGGACACAAATACAGAGTAGTCTGCACCCAATTTCGAAAGGATGGAAAGGATGAGCTGCTTATCTTCTTTCTCGATTCCATATTGCTTCAATTGCGCACACAGGTTCTTGAACTTGGAGAAGAACTCATTGATAGAGTCGAAACTATTGGGGATCAAAGAGATTAACTCATTTTCCAGTTGATTCCCTCTCAAATCATATTTTTTCCCAAACAGTGATTCAAGCTTGGTCCAAACCTCCTTGGGAGTGGTCAAACCCATGACATGAAAGTGTAGATCATTGAAAATACTGAGGAGTAGCAGTCCAACTGCTTCATCAAGTTTATCAATATATTTGGCTTTCTTAGTAGCACCATTAGGTTCAACTGGTATCCCATGTAACACTCGGTTGAACCCTTTGCTGAGCATGAAGAGCTCAACTTTTCATTTCAATTCGAAATAGTTGAAGGAGGTGAGTTTTGGAATCAAGGAGAAATCCATAGTAGCTACTGAATGCACTTCTAATGATTCAATAACCTGCAATAAAACAAGGAAATTTATCTGGAGGAATGTTTCAGAATCTACTGAACACTGCTTTAGTATAGTGAGCACTTTTATCCAGATCCTTCACACCTAGCTAGACCTCACTGGATTGCTCCAGTGAATTCAATGCAATGGCACCAGGATTTGTTGTGGAAATACAGAGGCTTCTGGTGCTCTACTGAAAAACAACTGTTCAATAACCTCCTGCAACTGTTGCTACTGCTACAATTGCTGCACTATCTCTCACAAGCTCTGATACCATGTGAAATTCCACATGGGTAGATCACTAAGATTGAACACACCTCACAATTTCACTCAGTTAATTTCAGAGAAGAATTAGCAGAAGGGATGAATAAATTCACTCATGAAACTCAGAAAATAAGAGAAAATAATGATAATACATTCATCAGTTGTAAGATGGCAAAAAGATCTCAATTCAATAGAATGAATTCGATATCTCCAAAGGTTATTTGAATTCTCCTCAATTCAAGGCTTAGTCAGCATTGGAACCATCTCCCAATCAAGACTCAATGACCACCGATGGTGAATAAACAATCAACTGAGGTAGGAGTAAGTCTAACTGAACCATGTGAGCACTGAAATAGGGAAGGAGACTCCAAAGGGCGCTTGAAATACTGTCAGTAGTCAAGTGGCACTCTGATACAGTCAACTGGGAGCTACAGTCAGTTAACTGAGCAATCAATGCATGAACTGACTGATGAGGTCCTAGAAGTGTGTAGTAGGGAACATTAGTAATCCAAGTGATTAAAACAATGCACACTATCTAGGTAGGAGGGCTACTGATGGCTAGAAACAAGCTCTAGGGGGTAAAAACTAGGGACTAGGTGCTAGGATTCTCCACTACTGCTGACTGGATGCATGCAGTGATGACTGGATGCATGCATGCAAATACAATGTGTGATGGTGAGAATATTCCAACAAAAATCGAGGTATAACTTAGTACCTCATCGAGTGGAAGAAATTACTAGTAGAATATTCGACATGGGAAGATGAGTCCTTCATATAGAAGCATCCACAACTAACCAAGCATTGATGACAACACTTGTCTGAAAGGGAAGGTAGTGTTAAGCTGTAAATGGTGGCCATTCCCCCCTAAATTGGGAATTTTATATTAGTATTGTTATATTATTGATGTCGGCTTGAGTCGATTAGTGACAATTGCACCTCTTTGTCTCCTATATATGCTAAGGAGATATTTTCATTTGAATCATGTTGTCTTTTCTTGTCATGTTTACTTAGTACATTGTATAAGGAGGTTTCCCCCTCGAAGAGGATTGCTATTAATATCTTTTCTTCATTGTTAAGTCATGGATTACTCTTTCTGGTCTATTTATGCTCTTTTCATGCTCTTTTGGGGGATTTTTTGCATAACAAGAAAGTTCCTGAAAAATATTTGCATAAGCAAAAATACTCATCCAATGACAAGTACTTGGTTGTTTAGGACTAAATACTATTCAATACTTGGTTCTTTAGGACTAAATACTATTCAATGAAGAGTTGTAATTAGGGGTCTTCCAGATATTATCCTAGGATGATTAGGGCAGAATTTCAACCAATGAATATCAAGAGATAGTTACCCTAATATTCAACGTACCAATCACCAAGGGTGCAAGCACTTTCCATCGGCAAATACCTTCCCAAGGAGCTGGGACAGATATTCTACATTTGTCTCAGATGCCACAAGTTATTCCCCTTGGAGAAACCTATGAGGAACCTATGAAAGGAAACTAGGGTTACCACTTCATGTTAGGTAGTCGGGTGAGATGGTCGTCAGAAACAACTTTTACGAATGGACAAGGAACGTAGGACATAATTCCTATACCCGAAGCTGTCAGTGAGTAGTAGTGTCACCTCGAGGACTTGTTGCACCCGATCAAATCCTAGATATGCATAACCCCACTAATCCAAGCAAGAGGGGACAATCTACCCACTTGGACTAGATTTACCTACCGCTTGATGTCTGTTTGAGAGGCTCTTTCCCAACAAGTACTTCACACTACTAATGGATTTTATCACTATTTAATAGTTCCTAGTTTCTAATCTTCTGTGGCCTTGGAGGATTTTACTAACAACACATATCTACAAGTTCCTAATCCTTAGAGTATTAGGTGAGTTTCTATCAAAATAAAACTTCCCATTCTTTTCTGATTGCTTATTTCTTATTAAAAAATACAATTTCAAGAATGTTTCAAAATAAGAGAACTAGTGCAACTAAGGATATTTGTATGCTCAAGCACACAATCACACTCTTTTGTTGAAAAATCAAACACTTTTCCACCAAGACAACGAAATTTTCATTTTCAAATGTTTTAATGAAAATGCAGACTCGATCTATTAATGCACATGCAATTCACACAAATCAAATGAAAATTTGGAAATGATCCAACTTTTTGCTTTTCCTTTTGAATGGAAATGAACCTTTCAATGAACTACACTAATGCAAGAAATATAAACATAATATAATGTCTCTATCACTACAAATGAAAGTAGCTTCAAACACATGACTCTTGAACCATTCAAATTTGTCAAGTTCGAGAAAAGCAACCACAGCAGAAGTTTTATAGACTCAACAACCAATCCGGTTTAGTAGGCAACAAGGTTTAGTTAAGCCTAATTCTTATATGCAAACAATGCAACAAGAAACATAAACAATAGAATTATGTTTAGATCTTTCACTTTCAAGGTCTACCAAATCCACAAACAGTGAAAAGGAAATGAAACAAAGACACTTTTAAAGACTTTTCATTTTATATTGACTCAAAATGCAAGCTAAAACTAATCAAACACCACCCAGACGTTTTCTAAGGGGTTACAAAGAAGCCCAACACACTCAGAAACTTCAAACACACACAGGAAAATCCACAAAATGGATAAAAGTGAGAAAAATATCACTTTTTAGGGAATTAGAACATGTGTATTAGGTTTTTTGCGAATTGTTCGCACTTGTGCTTAAGGATGGGCACAAATTCACAATTGTAAGTATTACAAGGCGTAGATAACTCTTGAAAGGTTTGAAAAAAGTGAAAAAATTAGGAAAAATAAAAAGTCAAAGGCCTGACTTGAGAAAGACTCAATCACCTACACAAACAAGAGGAAATGACCAAAACGAGCCCCATAATAGATGGACTTCCTTAGAGCAGTCAGTGTTTCTCTTATTAAGGAAAATTTCCAATGACTTGGGCTAGGTCACTAATGTACTGGGTTGAGAAATACTAACATATAAGAGTTTATTTGCAAGATGATTAGACTCATAATTTCCAATTAACATCAAGCAAATCTACACTAAAGGATAAAGGAGAAGAATTTTGTGTAGCTCGTTTATGAAGGTTTATCCTAGCCACTCCCTTGTCTCCTTTAGATTTCTTCCTTGCTATCAATCCAAATACTTTCAAAACAAACATAATACCTTTCTCAAACAAATTTGGAAACAAAAATATATTATTGAAATAAAGACATGACATGAACATGAAACTAGTAAATCAAATGCAAATCAAGATACAATAATTACTAATGCCAAATCTTATACAATGAGTAGCACAAAATATCGGGAAGGGAAAGATGTCCAATCTTTAGTAAACATAAAAATTACAAATAATGCATTCTTATGATCACCACCTTATCGAAACTAGAGGTTCAGGTCACTCCTTCTAATCACCACCTTATCAAGATTTCTAGCTAGTTTTGTACTCTCTCTACTTGGGGCAACCTAACAACCGATTTTAATATAAATTTTAACTGGTTTCGTAAAAAATAAAATTACACCACAGGCATAATTTATTGAGAATGTAATGTATAGGTTTCAGATTTAATTAAGTTGTTGGTTTTATGTGAAGAGATGAATATATATGTTTGTGCTAAACTATAGTGGGGTTAGAACCTAGAATGAGAAGTGGATTTTTACATTTAGACACCAGGATTCGGATACCTTACATCATGTTCTTAGCTCCATGTGCTTTAATTATGCCATTCAACTCCACTTTTCTCAAATTTGTTGTGTTTATTATTTGTATGTTGAGCAAACAAAAGATGGTATCAATGAACCATATAATATTGATGAGGTATATATTAACAATTTTTCCAAAAAGCTCACCCTTCAAATACTCCTCTCTCAAAGACAACACATAGGTACAAGAAATGTGCTTTTTAAAAATACAAACACTAAATCACCCCAAAATAGCATTTCAATCACTTAAAACATTAGAAAACATATTAAAAATCCCCAAGAGGAATAATATAATGTTACCCACTTTCCATTAACATATTGATGCATTAGGATAATTAACTTGGAAATTGTGGCCTTTCACGTATCAATGCTCGCAATTCACAAATAGATTTGAGGGCAATAGGAAACAACATCCATTTGGTTAATGAATCAGTGGTAATAGCTAGTGCTATGTTCACATATGGATACTAGGTTATTGAAAGTGATGGTATGTTCACATACAATAACACATCTCACAATTTATGAGACAAGTACTATAGAAGAAAAAGGATGGTCTACTTATCTATTAATTTGTCAACCAAAATGTTGAGGTATGTCAAAATCCTGCACATTATGGGTGAGTGGTTATAGTAACACTTTAAAGGTGTCTGTTGCACTATGCATTGGTAGTTGTCTTTCATTGCAAATGTTGACATGGAAACAAATCAATCAAAATTCTTTCTACTTAGTAGGTCTTGAAAGGATGTTTCTTGACTTCCCTATCAATGTAAGGCACCTCAGGAACGTAATGCCAAGCACCAACCCATTGACCTCAACTATTACTGAATGCACAAAATAATAATACAACTCCACAAGCCAAAACCCAATATACAAACCTCAATCAAAATGCAAAGCTAGGAGGTTTCAATCAATCTCTAGGAAGAAATTCTAGCTAGAGTATCTGCCACTCCCTATTGAACCATCAGAGCTACATGTCCTCTTTGCTAAATTTTAGCATTCCTATTTTATTTAACTGTGGGCTATAATCAAGGTATTCCTTTTAGTTCATGTAGAGGATAACCTGGTAATAAAGCCGGGGTTGTAGGGTAAATAAAAGGGAAGGTACATATGTAGCCTAAATGGTATAGTTTTCTACTAACAAATATATTTTGAAGCACAAACATGGAATTGGTTTTCTATGGAATTCAACTTGTTTCAAATTTTCATTTTTATCAATTATGATCACATTTTTCACACATACTCTGTTTGGGGCTCTCTGCTAGTTATAGAAGATGTGTTGTTTGCATGCATTGTAAAATATTGATCTAAACTTGACAACTAAATAGAATGATCATGATATATTTTATCTATCTTTCCAGTAAGCATGCAAACAAAGATTCCATAGTATAACATGTAGGCCATTTGGAATTGATACAAAAACAACAAACATGCCCAAAATACCATGAAAAAGATCAAACCAACAACAAGGAGAATATTCCTTTAACATCAACACCTATCAAAACAAATGCCCAATATTATTTCCATAGTATGGCATGCAAATTTGGCATTGATACAAAAATAAAAAGCATGCCCACAAATTTTCAATGTGTATAAAAGTTCTTAACCACTCTTCAACCACCATCATCATTAATAGATGTGTATAAGAAAATTCAATGCATGGTTCATTAAATAAACCAAGCTATGTGTGCATGCAATCCTTTTAAACCTTGATCAAAGATTGAGCTTCAAGTATGTGATAGAGAGACATTCTCAGTTTTATTAATAATTTCCCTACTTTCAAGCAAAAATAATTTAGGGTATAATTTCCCAACTATCAAGCAACCCACGCAAAAATTGAAAAATTGAAAATTACTCGTCGGTGAGAATTAGGGTTTTTTACCTCGAAAAGTCCACATGATTATGGATGCATGGGGTTTCTATTGTCCTAGCTTACTTTGACAATGTCAATTTCCTTCGAAGATTCGAGACCAAGCAAGATACTGAGATTCCAAAATCTTGTATGGATCGTGGACATAGTTGCAGGAGCGTTGTGGGTGTTCCAAATGAGCTAACCCTATACTTGACTACCGAAGTAATTTCCTAGATTTCATGATTAGGAGAACATAGGGGGTATCGAGGATTTCACTTGAAACAAATAGATTTCAAGCGAAATGAAAAATTTATCTTGATGCTAATAAGAATATTTGGGCATAATTGATCACATTCTCTATTAATCTTCCATCTTCTAGGTTGGTAAGAATTTAAATATACATATTTGGCTAGGTATCCCTAAAGGGTTAGATGATGGATGATTTCACTATATTGACCCTAGTTGATCATGGTTCACCATATTATTAATTACATTTACAAAACACATATTTGACTACCATGTACAATTATCCATTAATCCAACGACTGTATAGCTCGATAATTCCATCTCCCAAAATCCTTCTAGCCCAACGCTCCCCTGAACCAATCAACCCCTGAAGTCCACCCTCATGGACCATATTATGGATCATTCAATTTGGTTCTTAACTATCATTGAATAATGTTGACCATGGTTGATCCCAATTGACCACGTTGAATATATAGACCATATGCACCATGATGATGGTTTGCCATATTATTAACGTTGCCCCGAGAATGGCCCATTGTCACCTAGCTCACTCATCCACAAATTCCATGAACATTTATCCACCAATCCAAATACCTAATAACTCAATAATTTCATCTCCCAAAATACTTTTATCCCAATAGGCCTATGAACCAAACAACCCCTAGAGTCCATCCTCATTGACCATATTATGGATCATTTTTTGTTAACTGTCATTGAATAACATTGACCATGGTTGATCCCAATTGACCACAATGTTGAATATATAGACCATAATATGCACCCTAACAATGGTTCGCCATATTATTAACATTGCCCAGTGATTGGACCATTGTCACCTAGCTCACTCATCCACAAATGCCATGCACAATTATCCACTAATCCGATGACCGGATAGCTCAATAATTCCATCTCCCAAAATCCTTCTAGTCCAATGGTCCCCTAAACCAACCAACCCTTGGAGTCCACCCTCATGGAACATATTATGGATCATTCAATTTGCTTGTTAACTTTTATTGAATATCATTGACCATGGTTGAACCCAAATGACCATAATGTTGAATATATAGATAATAATATGCACCATGATGATGGTTCTCCATATTATTAATGTTTCCTGTGATTGCACCACTGTCACCTAGCTCACTCATTGATCTAGGTGGATCTTAAAAATGATGAAAATTTTATTATCTCAGATGTTGATGGAATTTATGCCATCGTGTAGATATCATTGAGAGATTTCCGACAACGTTTGAATTTTTTGATTTGGAATTAGTATGTAAAAGTTATGCTATTCTGAAGTTTTCCCTTAACAAGAAAAAAATTGGGCAGAAGTGCCATGTGGCACTCCCATAGATAGCCATGTGGCACTCCCACAGAATTCCATGTGGCAATACGACATGATGATGTGAAAGAACTACATGTTGCCACATGGTAGTACGACCTAATAACGTGCCAACATTGCAAACTGCCACATGGCAATACGACCTGATGACATGGAAGTACGTATAGTATGGATGATGACGTTAGCAGGACACGTGGAAGCCCTAGGACGTAATACGTGTCACTCATTTTTGTAATTTTTGGGATACCAAATTTCCTAATAAAAATGTGCAGTAGGTTCACCAGATGACAGATTGCAGTACGAAATGATGTTAGCATGCATAGTTGGTAGTATGAAGTTGATGTGGCAGGTTCAGATGATGACACATAGAAGTATGAAATGACTTCATCAAGATGATTTGGCAGGCCCTAGTGTCGACACGTGGAACTATATGACATCCATAGGTGACATGGAAACCTGCATGGTGGTTTGCATGGCATTGATGACATGGTGTGTGACGCTGACATGGTTGCAGCATGGAACTGATGTGGCAGTAACGTGGACCAATCAGGGCGTGCCACGTGCCAGTGCCAAGTTGGCCAAGAAACCCTTTACCAAAAAATTGTGAGGCCACAAGAATTGAACCCCTGACCTCCTCTAGCACAACGCTTTCACCATAATGCTTTTCCAATGCACCACGTATGTTACTTGGTAACCATAATGAACAATATTTTAGTGGTAATTACATATCCCAACCGTTTTGCGGTTTTGAAACCCCCACTATTTAAGTGGAACTCAACCAAATTTGGAGGGGCGTTTGGCATGAATCCTAAGACAAAGGTGCATTAATGGCTTGTACATAATGGCAAATAAGCACTACGTGGCATGATTTTCGAGGCGGGATCCCAAGAGGAGTCCAGAAGTGATAGTGACAAAACCATAAGGTGTTTATAGTCAATATTAACAATTTTTCAAGCCGAGACTGGTGTTGACAAATTTTGGATCCGAGCGACAGATTTATGGAGCATCAACAACATTGAGGTATTATCATGTACTTTGTCAATTTTTGCTGAGACAAGATAAAATCCTCTTCACTATTTGTAATGGTACTATAAGCATTTGCTTAGGGTTGACATCCTGTTTACATTATGCCATATGCACTCTTGAGAATGATTTTGAGGCCAGAGAGTTGAATATTTGATGCATTCTTATGGCATTTATAATTAGTCATGAACAAATATTTTGAAGCATAATTTTGAGACCATTGAGTCTATTCTCAAGCATTTTTTTGTATGACTTGAAGGACATAGCCATGTGTAATTAGTGAAAAATGGATTCTTAAATACCATAGAGTTTTCCACTATTATATTTTGTTTGCAAATTGTAATTATGAAAATATGTTTCTATAGGATTTTATGTAAGGGCTTCATATGTTGCCTAAGCCATTGTTAAGAAACTTTTGTTCCTGAGTTTCATAAACCTTTTGGGAACATCAAGGCAAGTTTTATCCTGCTTATATCCTGCAAATTATGATCAAATTCTTATCAGTTACATTTGTGTACCTTGAAGCAATTGTTGTCCTTAGACATTTTCTGTCTAAAGATTGAAGGACTTGCAGGAGAGTGGGACTTTGCAGAAATAATTGTTGTATAGCAGAGACAACTACAAGTGTTGGCCCTTCAACATTTTGCATCTGAAGAATCATTGTGAAGGACTTAAAGGAGAGTGCGTTCTTGCATAAGCACTTGTTGTGCATTATGATAGTGAATAGTCGGCAAAGACAAATGTGGGTGAAAAATCCATTATGATGTAAAGGTTTTATGCATTTTTATTATCCATCATATTAATGAATCGGTCATGCGATTTTTGAGCGGGCCCAAAGATATAGCCAATATTTTTGGTGAAATCCATTACTAGATGCATGTCAAATTGAATGGTTGATGTTGTTTATTACTCTCATTTGACTTATTGGTTTGAAGAGAATTCTAATCATTATTGCTCATTTTCACATGTAAATAATCGTCAAGTAAAAGGTCCTTTTCGTACACTGTAACTTCATCTCAGTTTATGGATGATCAAGTTTGGTATCAGAGCAAGATTGAAATTTTTGCAGTTTGTGACATCATGGGCAAGGGCCTAAAATGAGAGACTCTAGGAATTGGAGGAGATTAACCAATGTATTCGATTAGAAAATGATGAGCTTAGAAGACTACTTGTAGAAGCTAAGGAAGAGAAGCAAAAGGTATGTCTGCTACTGAAAAATGCCATAGAGGAGCGAAATGGAGAGTGCTCTAATACATGAGGAGAAAATATTCCTTCAGAAAATGAACAAGCTTCCTCGGAGGATACATCCTATGTACTAGGCAAGGGTGGTTTCCTGGAGAATTCATCCACCGCATCACTCGAGGCAGGGATGAAATAGAATTTGTCCAAACTTCAAGAAGATGACCAAGAGTCACAATCCAGGAAGAAGGTAAAAAGTACTTATTGTTCAATTAATTTGATTAATGATGATAATGCTTTGTTGGGAGGCTTTGAAAATCATACTTTGGGTACTAGAAAAAATCCGCTCACCTAGATGGGATACAATGGCAGAGGACTTGGCATTAATGGCCAAGGAATTGTTAAGCCAATAAAAGTTGCAAGAACACCCCAGTATGCAGGTTTGGGATACAATGGAGAGATCTCCAAAGTGGCCAAAGTCAAAAGCTCTTCGAAAACATATTTCCAACCACCTCTTCGGAAAACTGGTAACAACAAGAGTTATGTAAAGCACTGGAAGAATAAAATTCCTTACATTAAAGGAGAGACAAGCGCGAAGTCTTGTAACTTTTTCACACATTGTAATTTGAGTGGACATTGGATCAAGAACTATTGGAAACTCCATATAGAACTAGCTCCAAAGAAGGACAAATAAGTTATGTAGGAACCTGAGAAATAGGAAACAAACCAGGAAGAGGAGCATGCCAGTAAAGGCACCGAAGCAGAATATTAGCTAAAGGAAGAAGACCTACTCACCTGGGTGAGTAAGAAATGGATTGCTTATTTAGAAGGTTGATTGCTATGATTTGTAAACATATTGCAATTTTGATTCCTTGACTAGACAAGTGTGTAAGAATTAATTATAATGATAACATTGATTATAAATGCAACATTGTGATTTTTGAGCCTTTTATGTTGAGCTGGGAGTTGAGATTCAAAAATTTGAGTTTTATTCTCAGTATGTAAATTTTGGAGTCCAAAATTCCTCTTCGTTAGGAGGCTTGATCCAATTGGATCTTAAAAATGATGCAAATTTTATTGTCTCATATGTTGATGGAAGTTATTCCATCATGTAGAGCTCGTCGAGAGATTTTCAGTGACATTTGAATTTTCTCATTTGGACTTTGTATGTAAAAGTTATGTTGTTTTGAATTTTTCCCTTAACGGGAAAAAATTTGGGCAGAAGTGCCACGTGGCAGCCCTGATGACATGGAAGCATTGTAGACTGACACATGGAAATATGTTCTAATGACATGGCAACATTACATACTACCACATGGTAGTATGTCCTGATGACATGGCATCACCACAGACTACCACATGGCAGTACGAATAGTATGGATGATGACTTCAACATGACACGTGGCATCCCCAGGATGTGACACTTATCCCCCATTTTTGGCATTTTTGGGATGCCAAATTACCCAATAAAAATGTGCCACATGGCACCCCCAAGTGACGTGGCACTGGTGTGGAAGGTTCATAAGATGACACATGGCGGTATGAAATGATGTCAACATTCATGACAATTGACAGTGGAGAGCTGATGTGGCAGGTTTAGATGATGTGACATGGCAGTACAAAATGACATCATCAAGATGATTTGGCAGGCCCTAGTGTTGACACGTGGCACTGGATGACATCAACAGGTGACATGGAAACCTACGTGGTGGTCCACATGGAAATGATGACATGGCATTGACATGGTTGCAACATGGCTTTTCCATGGCTGTAATGTGGCCCAATGAGGGCGTGCCATGTGCAAGCATTGGGTTGGCCAAGAATCTCTTTACCAAAGGGTTGTGAGGCCACAGGAATCGAACCCCTATCCTCCTCCACCACAATGCCTTCACCACAATGCTTTGCCAATGCACCACGTATGTTACTTAGTAATCATAATGTAAAATATTTTAATTAAATTTTATTTTGTTTCATGCTAGCTTAGTGGTGGTTACATCTACCAACTGTTTGGCGGATTCCAAACCTCCGCTATTTAAGTGGAACTTGACCAAATTTGGAGGGGTGTCGGGCATGAATCCCGAGACAGAGGTGCATTAATTTCCTATACTTAATGGAAGAGAAGCATTGTGTGGCACAATTTTTGAGGTAGGGATCCCAAGAGGAGTTCAAAAGTGACAATGACAGATCATAGAACCATAAGGTGTTTATAGTCAATCTTCATGATTTTCGAGCCGAGTCCACTGGTGTAGACACATTTTGGATCCGATCTATGGATTTCTAGAGCATCAATAGTCTTCAGGTATTATCATGTATTTTGTCAAGTTTTGTTGAGACAAGATAAAAGCCTCTTCACTATTTGTAATGGTGTTATACGCATTTGATTAGGGTTGACATTATGTTTGCATTATGCCATATGCACTCTTGAAAATGATTTTGAGACCATAGAGTCTAATCTTTGATGCATCCATATGGGATTTATAATCAGTCATGAACACATCTTTTGAAGAAGAATTTTGTGACCAATGATTCTATTCTCGTGTATTTTTGTATATGACTTGAAGAAGGACATAGCCATGTGTAATTAGTGAAAAGTGGATTCTTAAAGACCATAGAGTCTTCCACTAATATATTTTTGTTGGAAAATTGTAATTATGAAAATATGTTGCTATAGGATTTTATGTAAGGGCTTCATATGTTGCCTAAGCCATTGTTAATCAAATTTTGTTCCTGGGTTTCATAAACCTTTTGGGAACATCAAGGAAAGTTTTATTATGCTTATATCTTGTAGATTATGATCAGATGTTTATCAGTTACATCTGTGTATCTTGAAGCAATTGTTGGCCTTAAACTTTCCCATCCAAAGATTAAAGGACTTGAAGGAGAGTGGAACTTTGCAGAAACAATTGTGGTATAGTAGAGACAACTACAAGTGTTGGCCTTTCAACATTTTTTGTCCAGAGAACGATTGTGAAGGACTTAAAGTAGAGTGTGGTCTTTAATAAGTACTTGTGCATTCTAATAGTGGATAGTCGACAAAGACGAATGTAGGTGAAAATCCATTATGATGTAATGATTTTATGGATTTTTATCATCCATCATATTAATGGATTGGTCATACGAGTTTTCAATGGGCCCAGAGATGTAGCCAATATTTTTGGTCAAATACATTACCACATGCATTCCAAATTGAATGGTTGATATTTTTTATTGCTCTCATTTGAATTATTGGATTGAAGATAATTATAATCATTATTGCTCATTTTCATATGAAAATAATTGTCAATTAAAAGGTCATTTTTGTAGACTGTAACTTCATCTCAGTTTACGGATCACCCATCGACAAATTCCATGCACAATTATTCGTGAATCTAATGACTAGATAGCTCAATAATTCCATTTCCAAAAATTATTCTATCCCAATGGCCCCTTGAACCAATCAACCCCCGAACTCCGCCCCTATGGACGATATTATTGATCATTGGTTGTTAACTATCATTGAATAGTGTTGACCATGGTTGATCCCAATTAACAACAAAGTTGAATATATAGACCATATGCACCATGATGATGGTTCACCATATTATTAACGTTGCCCCATGATTTCCCACCAACACCTAAATCACTCATCCACAAATTACATGCACATTTATCCACCAATCCAAAGACTGGATAGTTCGATAATTTCACCCCCCGAAATCCTTCTAATCCAGTAACCCCCTGACCCAAACAACACCTAGAGTCCACTCTCATTGACCATATTATCTATCATTGGTTTTTAACTGTCATTGAATAATGTTGACCATGGTTGATCCCAATTGACCACATTGAAAATATTAATAGAGAGAATATATGTGCACTATAAGGTTGTAGGGTCATATGGGATATGATTCATTGCCTTCTACTAAGACATATAACGTGTAATATATATACAAACCAATCAATATGCAACATTAGTACCTTTAATACCTTAGCTTGGCCTTAGTACCTTTAATATGCAATATAATTTATTAAATAGTGGGGAGTTGAGTTCAACCCTTCCCCATCACTAGAAAATTGGATATACATTTTTTCTAAACTTGTGTAACAAAGGTTTTGAACTTCAATTTCTATTTGATTTTAATAAAATTTTATGGTGTCCCTTAGATATGCATGAAAATATTGTTACCAAAGGTTTGGAATTCATTTACAAATTCATGTGCGTTGGGACTATGGATGGAACCTTTGGCTCTATTCACTCTCACATGTGAGGAAGGAATCCTTTACTTTCCCCATTCTATGTGATTGTCAAAGGAACTTGTGTGCTCATTGTAGAATGAGGCCCTAGTTAGTAGCTTGCAATCATCAACAGAAAGCCCAGGTTTGAAGATTTCATTCATTTTCCATTTTCCATTTTCCATAGTTCTACCAAGACATTATGGGAATGCATAATACACTATAATATTAAGTGGTGGACCTCTCAAAGTTTCCCTTCCTTCATTTCTTCTACTGCACATTATCATTTCTATGCTTAAATTTGGACATGACTCTATCATGTCTGTTGGCAGGCGGTTTGATGAGGAAAGATCACGATACTGCTGACGCCGCGACACGTTGGATGAAGGCGCAAGAGGAGTATCTTGGGCCAAAGGATACCGCACTTGGCGGGTTTTGGGTCACTTGGACCACATATTTTGTAATATTGAGTCAAGTATACCGCAGTTGGCGGGTTTTTGGTCATGTATTTTGTAATATTGAGTCATTGTACCGCGGTATGTGGGTTTTTGGGTCATTAGACCAAGTCAGTTAGTAGATTGTCCATAGTGTCAGTTAGGAAAGTGGACAAGTATTGTAATCGGCGGAAGCCTATAAATAGAGGAGAATTGTAAGTGTTAGAGGAGTCGATAGTAGTGGATATGGCTAAGTGCTATATGCAGGGATGATATGGATGTTGCATAGAGATTCATGTACTGTTTTTCCACAACAATATAAGGATGAGGATTTGGTGCGATCCATGTGTAATGTTGCTCAATGCCTGTGTTATTGCCTATTTGTAATACAGTTATCTATTTTTTGTTGCTATAATGTGAATGTTGCGATAATGTGTTATCGGTCTATGTGAAAATGTTGTGATTAGAGTAATGTTAACATGCAATCTCTATGTTTGGTAATGCTAAATACTGTGATGTGCTAGAACTTCATGATGAATGTTTAGAATTGATGTTAGTATCACATTGCCACAACTTGCCTCCTCCCTTGGCGGAAACATGGTTCCATCTGCTCTTCCTGGATGCCTCGGGTGAGATCTCATCTGCTCTGCGGGTGTTGCTGGGTGGGCTCAAACCTGCCCGGGCCGGTGCCCAAGGAGACTATGGTATGGGTCGACAGTTGGTGGACCCCTGTCGACTGTGAGGTCATGATTCGGTCAACAAATGGTTCCGTTGCCGGGACCGTGTGAAGAGTAGGAAGAGGTCATGTTATGGCACCCGACGAAGCCAGAGACACATAAATGTTTCGATCAGAAGTTATAGGAGTTCGCTGAGGAAGAAAGTCAGAACACGCGACTGACGGTAGATCACTGGGTAGGAATATATATTCACGACGGTCCGCATGAATGGTTTTTCTGTGAATTCCTAGTCATTTTGTATGAATGGTTGTCGAAACTAACATTCCAGAAGAGGAACTTCTAGGGTGGTGAGTCGACCACTTATACCTCGAAGTTGATTAAGGAATTGCAGGGAGTTGATAATAAGGCATCACAGGCTGTCGAAGTTTGGCTTGATAGTATCTTGGAAGGATATACTACAGAGTTTGCAGTCGATACGAAGAAATCCTATAGTGAAGCTGAAAGATACTTCTTTAACGGACCGAGGGGAAGGTTTCTGCTATCGCTCCAACTGTCGATTAAGATGCTAATTTGTGAGAAAGGTATATTAAAGATGAACCTTGATCAGTAGACAGCTTGGTGGGCGGAGGTTGTGGGTACCGCGACTATTGGGGAATGGTGCATGAAATGGTAAAGGGGTAGATGGGTGCAGACCATGAGGAGACTGTGAGCGAAGCCAAGGAAGAAAGTGGCCTGACAAGGGGAGGAGCAAGGTTCCGACAGGAAATGAGAAGGTCCTGCCACGATCGGACTACAAGACCATGAAGGAAGGCCACATGGGACGAAGCGACCTCACAGTCCTGATAGGAACAACTAGGCAACGCCCAGGATAGAGGCAGGACCGAACCCCAGCACCAACGTACCTACACCTCTACTCACTAGGTCTCAACCAGCAAGAAAAACTACTTCGACACCGCCGAGTACGTCGACACCACAAAAATTGATTGGTAGTAATACCGCGACAGGAGGAGGGAAGCCTAAGATGGTGGGTGATGATGCTAAGCTACTTTTGTTCGATGGCAGTGCGACAGACAACCCAGAACAGTATTGGTTTTTGTGTGAAGCGGTTTGGACTGTGAAACAGATCACTAATGATGATGTTAAGAAAGGACAGTTGGCCACGACACTGCGAGGTCGTGCATTAGATTGGTTCATGAAATTTTTCTTAGTCCCTACGGGGTCCCCAGATAAGTCATTGAATGAGATTCGAGATGGGCTGATTGCTGAATTTAGATGGCCTAAGTTGGAGGCCCAGTACATTACTGAATTGAAGGAAATTAAGCAGTATCCCAACGAGACGGTATGGGATTTCGACCAGCGATTCAAGTCACTAATGGCAAAGGTTAGTTTTGACATGAGTGATTTCCAACACAAAGAATGGTTCATCACGGCACTGCTACCCCACATTCGGCTACCGCTGATGCAGCAAAACATATCGACACTTAGCGAAGCCCTGGAGATTGCAATGAGATTGGAGGCATCACCGATTGGAGATAATGCAGCTGGGATGTCGTAGATACAGACACAACTCGCTAACCTGACTATACAATTGCAAGATTTAAAGAAAAACAAAGAACAATGCGATGAAGTATGGTGTACGCGATGTTGACGGGAGGGACATGCGAAAGATGATTGCCCAGATTTTCATAACTATTTGGTCTCAGGTGCGCCCAATCCGCTGAATGGTGGCAGCATGCCGTGTTGTTGCGTCTGCCAAGTGTTTGGGCACAGTCATGATAGTTGTCCATATATGCAGAAAATGGTCACAACCCCATGAAATCTGTATTGCACCTTTTGTAAGTCGGTAGGCCATGACAACAAGGATTGTCGTGCATATGGGTTGTTACAGGAGAGAATGTGTGATGCATTCTATGTCAAAGATGATCAACATGCTGCACTGCTATAGCCGCAGGTAGCTCAGCCGATACCTCAACCACAGATGCAGTTTGTATCGTAGCAGTAGCAACCGCAACAGTTTGTACCGCAATATACACCGGTGAACCCCCCGCAGCCTCAGTACGTGCAACAACCGCAATTTGCATCACAAGGGCCAGGGATGCTGCCAGTACCCATGCAGCAGCAATTTAACCAACCTCAGTATCAGCAGCAGGGCGACTATCAGGGAGGCTACAGGGGTGGACACGGTGGTGGATTTGGTCGTGGAGGAGGAGGTCGAGGTGGTCGTGGACCTGTTCAATGTTACCACTGTGTGGTATGGGGGCATTATCAGTGTGACTGCCCACTACTACAGAATCAGTGTATGTTTTGTTCTGGTAATGATCATACAGTCGAGAATTGTCTACAGTTGATTGCAAGATGGCAGGTTGGAAACACTCTGCAGCTACAGAATCCAGTGCAGAACCAGCCTCTGCGACCACCGCCGAATGCTAATATGAATCAACCAGGGAATCTGCAGCAGAACAAGGCACAGGGTGCTAATATTGCGACTATTTCAGCAGAACCACGACCACAAGATGCTTCGGTGGCTGTTGTCACTCGTGGAGGTAAAACGACTAGGGAAGATGGGTCATGACCGATCATTCACTTGGTTGGTTCAAATACGATAAATTTCGACATTGATGCGGAACAGGAGACGTTCCTCGAGGCACATCGCACATTGGAGAAAGACTGCGGTAAGGCTGTTGTTTGTGATATGCCGCCTATCTTTGATGCCACCTCAAACACCGATCGACCACCACCAGGGATATTGCAGAAGTTCCTTGAAAGCTGTCTGTCATTGGCATGAGACCTAGTTTCCTTGGTTGAGATTGAGGGATGGTTGCAGCGACTTCCGGAAGGACGACAAGAATCAGCAGTCAATTCTTTACAACGATGGAAGACTGGCAAGGAAATGAGAATGAATATGCAGATCGGTGATTATGATGTTGATTCTATGATTCTTAATATTGGTTAAGATGTTAACATCTTAACCAAGCAGGTGTGGTAGAAAATGGGGAGTCCCCCATTGAGCCGGTCTCATGTGCAGCTCCGGTTGGCTAACCATGTGAAGGTTACACCCATTGGGCGAGTTTCGCGGCTCACAATTGATATTGAGGGCATGAAGACTTATGTCGACTTTGATGTCAATGAGGTACTTGATGGAGGAAGCTCCTATCCTGCGCTATTGGGAATAGGATGGGCTAATGATAGTGGAGCTGTAATTAACTTCAAGAAGCACATGATGACTTTTGAGAACCGCAATTTTTGGGTTATCGCTCTGTTGGATCTGGTTGAAGGATGCCGATATGTTGAACTTGTCAAAGATAACGATCACACTGGCTGGGATCACACATTTAATATTTATGAGGATTACATTCATCCCACTGTTCACAGAGAGTTGGAGTGGCGAAGTGAGAGCTCCGTGTCTTCCGACTCCGATGGTGCATTGGAACATTAGCAGAATCGTATGCATGAAATATCAGTCCGGAAGTGTCTCTTAGTTACGCAATCTTTATGTCATGTTGCGACAGAAACGATCACACTGCCTATCTATGAGGGGTTTCCTGGCTTAGACACCTTTGTAACAGAATTTGAAGACCGCGTTCTAGAACCACAGCGACTGTTGGCCTTGGAGGAAGCACTGAAGGCTGCTCCAACACGCTGGTGGGAGATGCATAAGAAATTTATTAAAAATTGGTGACAATTTCGAAGGTTGATGATGGTTCGATTTGGCAATATGGAGGTTTATCACACTGGCAAGTATGATGGCCAAACCGATCCTGGTGATCATGTGATGGAGTGTCAACGATTGTGGGTAACGTGACCCAGAGATGAGTGGGTTCATGCTTTTGTCCATACTTTGGAGGAGGTACCACATTCGTGGTACACTGCAACCAAGTTACGCCGAGATATTATCACATGGGGGGAGTTAACGATCTGTTTCACTCATACCTTCACGTTTGCGGATGCCAACCCTGATGTCCATAACACCCTATAGCTCATCCATGATGTGATATTTCAGGTTGTTCCGGTGAAATGCATTGTTGACCCGCACATCCACAGTCAGATACAGTCTCTCATGGAGTGTTTCAACGTCAGTGGAGGGCCATAGGATGATGATGACCCTCAGAATATTAACATTCCTGAATCCAAAGGAAGTCGTGATGTGGTACCACCTGTTGCGCCAAATAACCCGTTCACTCAGCCATTGCAGCTTCGCAAAACAAATATCAGCACTGAAGCTAATCCAAAGTTTGCTAATGTAGGGGATTATTGGGATGATGAAATGATGAGTAAAGTTACCGAGTTACTGCATGAATTCCAAGATGTGTTTCCCATGAAGTTTTCTGAAATGAATGGAATCCTATGCGATTTAAGGGAGATGAGGATTCCATTGAAACCAGATGCTAAGCCAGTCCGGCAGCGACCTTATCGACTCAACCCACGACATAAAGAAAAATTCAAGGCGGAACTTGATCGGATGTTGGATGCTGGTATCATCGAACCTGTAGAAGAGTCAGAATGGATCAGTCCTATGGTGGTGCAGGACAAGAAAACAAGAGAAGTGCGCATTTGTGTCGACTTGCGGAAGTTGAACGATGCTTGCTTGCATGATCCCTTTCCGACCCCATTTACTGATGAAGTAATTGAAGGCATGGGTGGCTAGGATATGTACTCTTTCACTGATGGATTCTCTGGCTACCATCAGATTCGCATTGCCAAGGAGGATCGCCATAAGACAACCTTTCTTACTGAGTGGGGTTGTTTTCAGTACACGGTCATGCCGTTCGGGTTGAAGAATGCACCTGCGATATTTTCCCGGGTTGTTGTTGCCGCATTTGAATATTTTATTCAGAAATTTCTGCAGGTATATATGGATGATTGGACTGTTTATGGGTTGATTCGCGATCATTTATCCAATCTGCGGTTGATGCTTGAGCGATGCCGAAAACACCAGATATTGTTGAACTTGAAGAAATGTATTTTTTGTGCTCCATTTGGGATATTGCTAGGGCATATTGTGTGTAAGCAGGGATTGTTGGTCGACCCAGCTAAGATTGTACTTATTCTGGGGTTGCAACCACCGACTATGGTTAAGCAGTTGCGCGCGACCTTGGGTCACACAGGATTTTATCGCAAGTTCATTAGGGGATATGCTGCGATTACTGCCCCTATGGAGAAGTTGTTGAAAAAGGATGTGGCATTTCAGTGGAATCTGGAATGTCATGAAAGTTTTGAAACACTCAAAGAGAAGATGGTGTCAGCACCAATTTTGGTTTTTTTGGACTGGAGTAAGGAACTCCATGTCCATGTTGATGCTTCATCGGTTGCATTGGCTCAACCAGGCAAAGGCGACATTGATCGTCCTATTGCTTTTTCCAGTCGAAAGCTGTCATCCGCAGAATGCAACTACACTACCACAGAATGCGAAGCGCTATCCATGGTTTACGCACTGCAGAAATTCAAGCATTATTTGTTGGGTGGCCATTTCAAAATGTTTACTGATCATTCTGCATTGAAATACTTGGTCAATAAGCTTGTGTTGGGGGGAAAGATCTACCAATGGCTACTATTCTTTCAGGAGTTTGATTTTGAAGTAGTTGTGAAACTAGGACGGTTGAATGTTGGACCCGATCATCTGTCACGGATTGACACAGGGGAGGAACTGACTAATATCAAAGATAGATTGCCAAATGCCCAGCTGTTTCGTGTTGCCACTATTGATCACTATTTTGATGACATCCTTTGGTTCTTGGCGACCGGCACAGTGCCCGATGACTTTACCACTGCTTAGAAGAAACAATTGGTCGTCAAGGATACTAACTTTCAACTAATCGCGAGAGAGTTGTATAAATTGGGTGCTGATGAGATATTGCGCAAATGTGTCTTGCCACATGATCAGGCATCAATATTGGCTGAAGCACATGGTGGAGTCGCAGGTAGACATTATGGCGGTTGGCCGACTACCCAGAAGGTATTGCATGCAGGGCTTTGGTGGCCCACACTACATAACAATGCAATAGACTATGCATGGTCTTATGAAGTTTGTCAACGAACTAGCAAAACTGTCCAGATGTGATGAGATGCCGCTGCTACCTCAAGTAACACTACAACCATTTGAGAAATGGGCTGTGGATTTTGTCGGGCCGATCAATCCACCATGGAAATGTACAGGTGCGCAGTATATTATCACAGCGACAGAATATTTGATCCGATGGGCGGAAGCGGCCGCTGTAGCTGATTGTTCTGCAACAACGGCTGCCTAGTTCTTGTTCGGTCACATTATCACTCGGTTCGGCTGCCCCAAGATTCTCTTGAGTGATCAAGGAAGCCATTTTCTCTTCTCAATCGCACTATTAGTGCATTAACAGAGGAATTGCAGATTAAGCACAAGAAGAGTACACCCTATCACCCACAAGCAAATGGGACAGTCGAGGCATTTAATAAAGTATTGGAGCATGCATTAACAAAAGTATGCAATGCAAATCGCGACGACTAGGATTTGAAAGTTCCAGCGGTGTTATGGGCTTATCGCACCACATGTAAAAGGTTGACTGGTCAGACACCTTTCAAGCTCGTATATGGGAAGAAAGCCATTATGCCTATGGAGTACATTGCTCCAAGTTTACGGATCACGGCTGTTACAGGCATGGATGATGTTGCCGCACTAGACGAGCGTCTAGCATAATTAGTGGAACTCAAAGAAGATCGATTTATCACTGGATTTCATCAAGGAGTGGAGAAGGATCGCCAAAAGGCATGGCATGATTGCCACATCAAACATAAGCAGTTTCAACAAGGTGACTTAGTACTATTGTATGACAGTAAGTTTATGAAACATCCAGGAAAATTGCAGATGCATTGGCTGGGTCCCTACCGCATCAATAATATTAATTCAGGGGGAGCGGTTCAGTTGCAACGACTGGATGGGGGTATGCTCCCCAAGTTGGTGAATGGTCACAGGTTGAAGCCCTATCGCGTGGGCTTAGAGTAGTGCAATGTCTGAGTCACATTGTGTGAAAAAAAAGAAAAAAGAAAGGAGATGAATGAATGATGATCGCTGCAGGTTGCTTGGTGGCAGATAACGCACCAACCGAAGACGGTATGCACCAGCAGGATAGGCTGGGCCGCCAATCAGAGAATCATGAGGATGTTTCACTTAGATTCGCTGACGAATTATGTACGACGATTTTGGGAGAGTACGGTGAAGTGGAGGGATTACAGGACACCCTCTCCACATATGATTTCCCTTAACCACTGTGGCAGGATTCACACACGACAACAGCATGTTTTGCATGTAACACGCTGGACCGAGATAATCAGCAGGGTCATTCACGTGGTGGCACGCGGGAGCTATGTTGGCAGCATGGTCGCCCCTCCACTATGGCAATTTGCCGGCTCAAACACAAAGATGAGAGGTACCGGGGCATCATTCTCCCCGTCGTGACAGAGGAGCGTCTGGCTATAAGTAACTGAGGACATTGGTAGTTCGCCATCCAGAAGTTGTTCTGACCAAGCGTGGTTATGCTGTTTGACCTCTGTGTCAGTTGAGTTGTGAGGAATTCCAAGGAGGCTGTGGAAATGCTCCGCTTCGTTTTCCATGGTAGTACCCCATGGGCACTGCGAGCCCGAACGACGAGTGTTCCTGAGCGTCTTGACACTGCGGGTGCACTTACGCTGTGGATGCTCGGGCTGGTGCCAGGGCAGCTGCAGGATGTGTTGATAGTGAAATGGACCCGTAGCTGGTCCCGCATGTTTCAGTATGCAGTATTCGTTCAAAGGGTTGCGCCATTTTTTATCAATAGGCTGGTTGGGGCGGTAGCTCCCTGACCTTAGTAGAAGACAGACGATGGCACAAAACAGATGTGCCAGAGTCATCCGCCGATCTCACCCCTTGGTACTGTTCATCCTCTTTTCTTTTCAGTCTGCACTATTCAATGCAACTAGAGGATGAGTTCACGATGTACCTGGCAGCAACTCGGGGGTTTCCTATTCTCATGGAGGGCTTATAGAATTGGTAGCCCAAGATCTGTACAGCCGAGCGAAGGAGACAACAATTCGTGATCTAGACAGCAAGAACAGATGCCATTGACGTGGCTCGAGGGCGAGCCACAAGATTGTGTTGGGGGCCTATTGGCAGGCAGTTTGATGAGGAAAGATTGCGGTACTACTGACGCCACGACACGTTGGATGAAGGAACGAGAGGAGTATCTTGGGCCAAAGGATACCACACTTGGTGGGTTTTGGGTCACTTGGACCACATATTTTGTAATATTGAGTCAAGTATACTGCAGTTGGTGGGTTTTTGGTCATGTATTTTGTAATATTGAGTCATTGTATTGCGGTATGCGGGTTTTTGGGTCATTAAACCAAGTCAGTTAGTAGATTGTACATAGTGTTGGTTAGGAAAGTGGACAAGTATTGTAATCGGCGGAAGCCTATAAATAGAGGAGAATTGTAAGTGTTAGAGGAGTCGATAGCAGTGGATATGGCTAAGTGCTATATGCGGGGATGATACGGATGTTGCATAGAGATTCATGTATTGTTTTGCCACAGCAATATAAGGATGAGGATTTGGTGTGATCCATGTGTAATGTTGCTCAATGCCTGTGTTATTGCCTATTCGTAATACAATTATTTGTTTTCTGTTGCTATAATGTGAATGCTGCGATAATGTGTTATCGGTCTATGTGAAAATGCTGCGATTAGAGTAATGTTAACATGCAATCTCTGTGTCTGGTAATGTTAAATACTGCGATGTGCTAGAACTTCATGATGAATGTTTAGAATTGATGTTAGTATCACATTGCCACAACCTGCCTCCTCCCTCGGCAGAAACATGGTTTCGTCTGCTCTTCTTGGACGCCTCAGGTGAGACCTCATCTGCTCTGCGGAAGTTGCTGGGTGGGCTCAAACCTGCTCGGGCTGGTGCCCAAGGAGACTATGGTATGGGTCGACAGTTGGTGGACCCCTGTCGATTGTGAGGTCGTGATTCGGTCAATAATGTCCTAGCGTTATTTTTTATTGCAAAATTATATTTTTTTGGGATCCCAGTACAAAAACCCAAGCTTTCTCTCCTTATAGTTCATTGGCTTGGTCATACACATGCCTATTTTACTCAAATCTATGCAATCTTTTTGTTTGTTCATTTTTCCTGAAATCAATTGACCCTCCTAATAGGGTTTTTTGGGAGTGGAAGAACTAGCTATGGCTGAGGAATGAAATTCATCGAGGAAATCACACACACAAGTTATTATCTTTTCTCTTGTTTTGAGGTACTATTCCCAACCTTTGATTTGAGCACCAAATCCATATCATGTTCTCGCATATTGTCTCTTACCTTCTTAGAATATGTCATTTAGGGTTTCTAAGTTGACTGAGAGCTTGTATATCGATACTTTTTCTCCTAAATTTCAATGATCCATTTTTTGGAGGAGAAGCATTTGATGGTTTTTACTTCCCAATCACTCCACATTAGAATCTAGGAACAAATGCATCCTTTGGAATGCATGGTGGAGTATCTTCTTGGATTATCTATTAATACCTATTCATATGGTGCACCATCATCACCAGTCCAACAACGATGCAAACAAAATTGTAATTAAATTTTAGTAACCACATCCATTAAGCCTCTTCCCAACAACTGTAAATTGATAAATCTCAACAACATGTCCAACTAAATAAAATTGAAGACCGTTATATAATGGAGGAGCTTGATAATGAATCACACCTAGTATAGTGTAAGGGGCATGTTCCTTAGAGGCAGTTCATGATACAATAGCTTTTAACCAAGGTTGGAACACTCATAATGGAAGAGTATCCTATGGAAACAACATAATTATCTCAAGATAGAATATTTATACAGTAAGAAGGGTAGTTTATCCTCTAGGATGGATTGTCTACTATTTATGTCATTTACTCGCCCAGTGTATATTCTAAAGGATGCCAAATATGGGTTAGAAAGGAAACCACCATGATGAATTTATCATTCATTAAATGTAGTTATATTGGAGCATCCTTCAATATGATTTCCTTAGATGATGTGTGAATCTTTGCACCAAATGATGATTTCCCTTTTTGAAATTCCTGATTTTGTATGTTGTTTTTCTTGTAATAATACTGTAACGATGCCATGGATGCAAATTTTAAGTGCTGTGAACAATTCTTGGGACCCTATGTGATTTTGGCATAGAATCCAACATCCTTTCCTCACTATCAATAGAAATTAGAACCACCAAAAAAAACATACAATACTTTCAAAGGAGAGAGCATAATCTTATATGAAATTTGTTTCCATGCTCATGGTATTTGAGTATAACCATTACATGAAGCAGGCATTTGGGATTTCCAAAAGAATTCCCACCCACTTGAAGTATTGATGTCATTTGGGATTTTGGGTAATGGTGATAATATGTGGTCGGTGGGCTTGAATCTCTTCCTGGAGATTGATTAAACTTGATACTCTAGCAAGAAGGGATCCATTGCCTCTTTCCTTGCCAACTCCATCAGATCGTTGTTCACCCACCAAAATCCTTCAATTTTTATGTGACTTCCTCTTTCTCTTCTCTATTCACTGCAAATCATTTGTGAGTACAGTGAATGATCTTGGAGATCAAGATGGAGTTATCTCTATAATGTTAACATAGAATAGAGATGGCATGCTTACATTACTAGTGAAGTGATGCCAAAACTAAGCAATCATGGTTCGAGTATGGGATCATATTTCCAAAACATTTTCTCACTTCTCTTAATTTGTTCCTTAGATTTGCAGCCTTGTAACACCAACAGAGTCTGGTCTGCAGTAGTTATTGACTCCATATGAAGTGGGAATTTTTTCTACTGTAGCATTTACAACCACTAGAAGGAGTGGAAAAGCTCTCAAATAAGAACTTTGTTGGGTTCAAATTTGAATTGAAATAAATGGAATTTATTATTAATCTCATCAGCGTATGTATATGAGATATTTGTACATTTTCTAATCATCAAATGTTATATATCAATGTGACAATGTTATTTATAGAACTTCTTCCATCTATTTCTTTTAGCCAGCGCTATGTTCTGCTCAATTGTTTTTGCAATGCACTGCAATTTTGTAATTTCATACCAATTCACACTCCTATTGCCTTAATATATGCAAGGGACGTTGTATGTATTGGTAAAATTGGTAGTTGTGAGAAGGGTGTTGGATTTTTCATCGTTTGTTGATGAGAGATTATATTAGAAATGAGAGATTGTCTTGCATCCATTCAAATAGGAACATGACATATCACGGGATGTCTTCGATTTACACCCCCAATATGTCAGGGCTGATTGAGGGCTAGGATGATCATTCCCACCAGAAACATCGAAAAAAATGGTTATTGTAACAAAAAATGCAACAAAAACCAAAGCATTGAAATAAATTTTTATCACATTCAATGTAATTGTTGTTTCCTCTTCTTACCCACCCAAACATGATACATTGTTTCTTGGTGTGTTTTGGAAATTTTTAAATTTTGGTTAAGTTTGTAACATGGATTGCAATTTTGCAATGTTTGATACTCTGGCTAGAATGTCTTCCCGGAGAACGATTGAACCCTTGTAGATTTGTGTTTTGACTGAGGTTTGCATCTTTGTTTTTGGGTTGTGCAGTTGTCTTATTGTTATGTGCATTCAGCAATAATTGAGGTCAATGGGTTGGAGTTTGGAATTATGCACCTATGGTGCCTGATATCAATGTTATAGTTGCCTACCATTGATAGGGAAGTCAGCTGCATCCCTTCCATATCTACTAAGTGGAAAGAATTTTTATTAACTTGTTTTTGTGTTAGCTTTTGTGAATTGTTTTCTCATATAAAGAAATAAAACTATCAATGTATAGTGCAACAGACACCATCGGAGCGTGCCTTCAACCCCCCACCCATGATGTGCACATTTTTGATGTACCTCAACATTCTGGGTGACAAAAGAATAGGTAAGTAGACCATCATTTTTCTTCTGTGGTACTTATCTCATTAACTGTGAGGTTTGTGATTGTTTGAATCCATTTTGGATCACTCTTTCAATAACATGTTACCTACATGTGAACATAACAACACTTGTTACCTCTACATCATTAACCATTTTATGGATGTTGTTCCTAGGTGATGGCTTCTTCAAGTTTCGTTTGACAGGAAATCTACCCTCTTCCTTCACCAAGGTGTTGTCACATCCTACAGTGAGCATATGACCATAATATCCTTGCCAAATGAAGGGGCACACTTCTTCCACCTTGTTTGTTCATTAATCATGCATAAAATAAAATAAATTGATCAAATGAAAAATGAAACTATTGAATTGTTTTTAGTGCGATGGAGGTCCTATTGTCCTAAAATCGATTTGTGTGAAATCAATAGATTTATCAAATCTGAATCCTACAGAGAACACTAGTGAATTAACCCTGGAGATTCTCCAAGTAGTCTCTTATCAAATACCTGGTCTGCTTTTGTAGGACCTCTATATGGGCAGGAGTAAATTTATACTACAACTACCACCTCATCTCCATTTGTGTTTGGGATCCATCTTTCTAGTTCAGTATAGTGATCAGGGTAATTTAAGGGCGAAATTTCGCCAATTGGCTATTTTTCGGGCTTTTTTTCAAAAAATAAATTCGCTATTTGGTCATTTTTAGTCTCTAATATCGCCTATATTTACATAAAATATGTTTTTTTATCATAATATTCGCCAAAATTTACATATTTTAGTAGTAAATTGTATGTTTCATATTTAATATTCTCCTACCTATCTATATGCATGTTTTTTCCAATACAAAATAATCGCCTATGATACTATACTTAAGTACAATATTATAATCCTTAAAAAATACCCTGATAGTGATCAATGGGGAATGGCCAATATTCTCTGCCCATGATTCTCATGTAGGGTGATGTCATAGTGATGTCATCCTCATAGTGTGACATCATAGTGATGTCAAGAATCATATAGAGGAAGTATTGACCTACCATTCCTCAATTGTACACTTGGGGTCAAATATCGTCTAGAGGAAAGATCATCCGACCCTTCCTCAATTGTGCACCTGGGATCAAGAAACCATATAGATGAAGGGTTGGAAGATTGATCCTCAAATTTAAACATGGGTTCAAGAATCACATAGATAAAGGATCGACCAACCCTTCCACATTTTTTTTTCTCAGGTCAAGCATTATCTATAGGAAGGATCAACAGACACTACCAAATGTGGACTTTGAGTCAAGCATCATCTAGAGGCAGGGTCGACCAAAACTTTATCAAATGTTGACATCAGGTCGATAAATAGCTAAGGAAAATATCAACTGACCCTTTCTTAAACATTGACATCGGATAGATAAACATCTAGGGCAAGGATCGACCGATTATTCTTTAAACAATGACATTGAGTTGATAATCATTCAAAGGAATGATCGATTGATTCTTCCTCAAATGTGAACCTAGGGAAAAACATCATATAGTAGAAAATTGGATGACCTTTTCTTTAGTGCAGACCTATGGTGAAGCATCATCTTGAAGAAGGCTTGGTAGATCCATTTTAAAAGTGCACAACTTTTCAAGCATCATTTGGAATAAGGATCAACAAACCCCTCCTCGATAACAATATACAAGAAACACCTCAGATGGGTGAAAGATCAACAATAACTTTATAAAAATACGGTATCTGGTAATCATATTATCTAGTGGAATATCATCCGACCCTTCTTGAAATAAGATAGGCATAAATTGTATTAGCTAGATGAAGAGTAGGATGATTTCTCCTCATATGTGGAATGATCCTCAAGCATCATCTAGAGGAAGAATCAATCGGCCCTTCCTCAAATATGAACCTTGGTACAAATATTATGGATAGGAAGGATTGACCGACCATTCTTCATACATTTGTATCGTGGAAAGAATAATTTGGACATAGGATCATCTGATATATTTTTACCTCAACTATACAGGAATCCTATCAGCTAAACGAATATATGCAAACCCTTTGCTAAATACGATTGATAGTAATTTCACCTTTTAGATAAAATATTGGTCGATCCTTCTTGACATACAGAATCTTGGAAATGTATCATCCCTAGGAAGGATTTTGATGTATGTTTTTAAAATTTAGACCTTGAGTTAAGAAACATGTACATGAAGGACCAGTAGACCATTCCTGCAATGAGTACATACAGTTATGCATTATATGGATTAAGAATATGACCACCCTTCATTAGATGTGGACCTAGGGATGATCAACACTGATAATAAGGATTGGTTGACACTTCTTCAATTATTGTATCTATGAACTATATCATATAGAAAAAAGCTTGTTTGAACCTATCCGAGATATGGTAGACATTAATAGTAGCATCTTATTGTTAGATTGGGCGAGTCTTTTTAATAGGTTGGTCTTTACAGGAACCATTTTCTTCTGCTATTCTATTCTCGCATACACACAATATGTTTTCGAAGTCTCCTCTGGTTCTCTTATCATTGTTGGTTCCTAATTATAGTTTTACACAGGAAAGTCTTAGCCATTGATATATTCTAAAATCATGGATCCATTTAAGATTTGGATAGGTGAAATCAATGATCGAATTGTTCATTTTATATTCAGTAAATGGTTTCTCCCCCCCAAAAAATTAATTTATTTCATTTCTCTTGACACATTATATGGAATTTAAGGTTTATTTCTCTCCATCAAAGTGTCGTTCTAAACATTTCAAATTCTAGGCCATATGCTCTGAGATGATGAGTTGTATTTCCTTTTAAATACTTCGTCAATGTCGACCAAACTGTTTCAAGTTGTCAAATGGAAGTATTAGCTGATCCTTTTGGGCACACCATAGTTTCTAAATATCTAATTTACTGAAATATTATCATATTCACTCGTTTTAGTAATTTTGTTTCAATTGTTTTATTTTTATATATAATATTGATGTTACAATACGATTTTTTAAGTGTAGATAACAATGTCAAGGTTTATATCTCTCACCTAGTTCAAGGAAATCTCATTTCTAGAGGTAACCACGAAACATAGCATCAGAGAACTTCAACATGAATGGTAAATTTAGATATCCGGGCCAATGAATTTTTATCCGAACTTATATATTTTCTCGATCGAGGAAGATTTTCTTTTTTGTTGGAACAATCATGGCTATGGATGTGCTCAATGATGACATATTGTGTGTCCAAATCAAGGTTATAGAGGGGCACATATGTTTTTTAATTCAAACTGATCTTTCAATTCTTAATTATCATTCAGATCTTATGGAAATAAAAAAAGTTGATGGAAGCATATCATGTGCATCATTACCATCGTATGATCAGACGTTTCGGTTGGGGACCTTCAACACAATGGATTTGAACAAAGGTGTTTTATCCATTTTTAGAAAATTGTTTTTGTCAGCAAAATCTTCTTCCGTATTACATCTATTGAATATGAAGAATAAGCTCACAAATATTCATCATGAAAATTTCTTAACATATATTAGAAGAGCTTGTTTAGTTGATTTAAAGAAAGATATTGCTCTTTAATCCTTTAAAAATTTGGAATAGAGTCATTCAAAGACTCTCAAGCTTAATGTCGATCTAATATTTGATAAATCAGAAGGTAGTCCTATGCCCACAACAAATATTTTGGTTCTTTATATTATGGATAGAGGTATTAATCTATCAGGAAACTCTAACAAATATATCTCATGATTTATTTGTTGATGTTGTTTTCCATTTTCCTTGCGCGACACATGGGTGGACATTAATTCAATGCAAACTCTACCGTGAACTTGTTGTTGTTGATATGGGTATCTGCCATCACTGATGGATGTATAATGAATTTCTTGAATTGTTGATTTATCTTGGTTCAAATGTATAAACATGTATCTTAATTTTTCGAAATTGATGTCAATTTGACATACTTGATCGGGAAATCATTTGCTCAATTCTCCAAAATATTGAAGAAGCATGTTAAGGAGTGGCCATTCATTGGGGTTTACACGAATTATTTAGAAACTTTTTTCGTAGGTTTCTCTGTTATACAGTGTTGGAAATTTGGACTTGAATGAGACCATGTCTCTATTATTGACATGGATATGGATTGGAAGGATCATAATGAGTCTCTTCATGATATCCCAAAGTTTATGGATTTGAATTTGGATCCAAGCAACTGTGTTATTGCAAAAGAAAGGATCCTAGCGTTCTGGGAACACATTGTTGATAGATTTGCTTCACCTGAAGGAACAGTTCTATGATTATATGTGGGATCTAGAATTGTTCGTTTAGTGTGCTAGTTGGGAAATAGGTTGTGTAGCTAGGGTTTTCACCCTAGCTTGTGCAAATGAGCACCTACTAAGGAGAATGGACTCCTTAGTAGCAGTTCAATAAAAAATAAATAAAAACAGTAAACTACTCTAAGCATGTGCATAAAATAACAGAAAAGTAATAAAAATGGTTTTTGTATTAAAGATTATACCTCCAATGTGAAGGTTGATGAAGCCTTTGCAATAGTCCAAGAGGGTTGCTCCAAGCTCCAGTGTTGTTCCTTTCTCTTTCTCCAAAGGGTTGGAAATGGGCCAAAGGGGCACTCAAGTGTGAAAGTAGCTCAAGGGTGAGCTAGGGTTTCAAGAGTGATTTTGGCAGAATAAGGGTGTATTTGACTGTGGATATGAAATGAGGGGCCTCCATCACCTATTTATAGGTTTTTAATGGTGGAGTGCTGGCCCATGGTTTTGGGAAACATATGGTTTAGGTCAGCTGTATAGGGTTTTTGTTTCATTTTCCCCTCTTTTTTTATATTTTTTATTCTGTTTTTAGAGGGTTTTTTCTATCTTGGAGGAATTTTGGATTATTTTGGGGGGAAAAGGGGTTTTTTGGCCTTTTGGAGGACTTTTTAATGGTTTTTTGGCCTTTTGGAGGCTTTTTAATCGGATTTTAAGGTTCTGGAGGTAAATATGGTAGGAAATATGGACAAATGAGTCATGTAATGGGGTAGATGAGGTAGTGAGCACTTTTGGGGTGTTAACAGATTGCCCCCTGATGTGTGAGGGCAAGAGCTCATCGTATGGCCGATAGACATCATAAGTCTTTTATGGTTTTCATGGGGTGTGGAGAAGAGAAGGAACAAACTAGAGCCCGGAACAATGGTCTCGAACAAACTGCAAAAACTGAAAGTACATGACCTCAATAATGAATGAGGAATAATCTGAACATATGGACGAGGCGGGCATTCCCATGCTCGTATAAAGATATAGAACAATAATAACAATGGGGTCCAAAATATGGGGACCTGAAATATACGTGGCCTCAAATAATGAATGAGGAAGAATTTCAATATATGGATGAGGCGGGCATACCCATGTTCGTATCAAGATACATAAAAAATAACTGTGAGGCCCGAAAAGGGGGACCTGTAAGATACATAGAGAACCATTGTGTACATCATAAGGGTCCAAAGGGGACACAAATCTGTGACATACTGCTGGGCTGACCATGTATGAGCTGAAAAGCTGATACACTGGAATAACAACAGTGCTACTGAGTGTGGTACTAGAGGAACTGATGAGCGGCTGGATCATAGTGACGAGGAGTCATACCCTCAATGGTACAATGAACTGGAACTGAACTGGGTACTCAAGGAAGCATATAACTGGATGGCTTCCGAATACAATCGCCTACGCAACCCTGACATCCACGGGAACATATAACTGGGCGTTCCGAAGTGACTCACCAATGTGCTAGAGTCGGGGGAAATCCGGGGTCTTCGACCAATAACTGAAGGGATATAAACCCTGCGCGATTCTCAATGATGCGATCAAGGTGTTGAAGTCGAGCATGTGAGAAACAACCTCTCGGAGAGGCAATGATGACTCCTCTCAAAATGGTCCGTAAGCACTCACCACAGATGGTGATGGGTCCAAGGCGTAGGGACCTCTGCGTCTATCCTCTGGAATAGAGGGGCTGTCGTCGACAGAGGGAGACCTGCAACTAGCAAGGCAATGATGTTTCCTTGATAGGAGCACGAGGTAGAGAACCGAAGTGTGAGAGTACTGATGGTAGGACTGACATACTATGGGGGATAACTGGGCAACTAGAGTGGGTGGACTCAAACTTCCTTTGTTCAGAGTATGATGGCGGGTATGATCGGGCAGCATATGAAACTGACTGGTGGGAAAGGGATCATAACTATAATGGATCAAGGATAGTGACTGGGGGGAGTGATACTCAAGCTGGTGTAAAATGGCAGGAGATTGCAGAATACTCTGAACAAAGGAGACCTGATTGGGGGTGTTACCGAGATGATCGATCATAGTGCCAAGAGGCATGGGGGAACTTCTTCATGGGTTAAGGAACTAGAAGAAGTGTGTGTAAAATGGTACTATCGTGTGGATTTATACGAGCTCAGGACAGTTCATGCTCGTGATTGCTTTCAATTTTAAGGAGTCTGAAAGCGATAAGAAGACTCTAAAATATTGGAATGGTACTGTCGTGTGGATTTATATGAGCCCAGGACAGTTCATGCTCATGGTTGCTTTCAATTTTAGAGATTCTGAAAGCGATAAGAAGACTCCAAAAGGTTGCTTTTTCGTGTGTTAGTCTCCAAGGCCTGAAGAAGCATTAAAGGATGCAATGAAGAACTCTTCTAGCCGGTGTGACTAGAGTATTCCTTTTTCGTAATTAGTATACCAGGTCCGGAAAAGGGTTAAACTTATGCCAGATAGACGCCCTTTCAGGTACTTTAACGAGCATGAAAGGAAGCAAGATTGCTCGACGATCTTTTCATTGTTTTAGGAGTCAGAAAAGAGCTTAACAGAAACTCCCTAAGTGCCTTTTTCGTAAAGGACTTGTCCGACCCGAAAAAGGGATAAAATTATACCGAAAAAAAAAAATGGCCAGGCAAGGAGGAAGTGCTAAATCAAGGAACATTGATGATGACCAAGAACGAGGGTGTGGGGGAACACTGGTGGGACTCCTTGCGGGATAATGAATGGTGGAAAAATAACGAAATAATTGCAGTATGACAGGAGTGAAGGGCTCATGTAAAAATGTGGAACAAGCCGATGGCGGCGGATGTGGCATGCAAACCGAGGCAGCAAGGTGTCGGGACACAATGTTGAAACTGTACCAGGTGAGGGCGAGAAATGATCTCAAGCATCATCAGGAGCTCGGAAAAATGAATCCGACGACATAAAAAGTGTCAAAAAATGGAGAACGACTGATGCGATACACAAACTGAGGCGACGGGGGGTGTTTTGGAAAAAATACCCGAAAAATCTGGAGGTGAGAGCGAGAAATGATCTCAAGCATCATCACGGGCTCGAAAAAATGAATCCGATGATATAACATATATCAAAAATGGAAAGCAACTGAAGTGGCATGCAAACCGGGGCGACTAATGGTGTCTAAAAAATGCTCAAAAAATGATGTGGAAAAAATAAGAAAACAAGTTGACCATCATGACGGTCTCGTCGTGCTGATTCCAGTGGTGGAAACGGTTCGAAAAATGGACTCCGTATGGGTTCAGCATGGCCAAAACAAGAAAAAGTTAATGGACTACAAATAGTGAGTGGGCCCAACATGACAAGTGACATTTGGACTTTGTTGACTTTGACTAGTGATCAGAGTGGACCAGAGCTGAGTTGGTGTTTCTAGCAGATCCGACTGGCCGTTTTCAGATCTGGGAGTTACAGGTATTCCAACAAACTCATACCTGCATTTTCATTGGGTTTGGGGGGGGGTAGTGGGTCCCAGGGTAGTTTTTGTATGGTCCACGTGGGGTGGACCGCGGGTTTGTGGGGTGGAACTGCGGTCGGCGATCGCAGGTTCCGGGGCGGATCATGCGGAAGGGAACTGCGAGGTGCAGGTCAGAATACGCGGTCTGGTACTGCGAGTTCCAAGGCTGAACATGTGGTTCAAGGCCGTGAGTTTGGCTCCTATAGGTGCGCTTCGGGACCGCGCTTGTAGCCCTGACAGTCACGGTTGGGACATGGGTGAATGTTATGGATTCAAATTGCCGGCTGAGTTGTTTTGTGCACAGGAATTTTCTAAATAGGCAGGGATCACGCACCTGATAGCATTTGTTGAGCTGGGAGTCAAGGAACACATGAAGGTGACATATGCCCATCTGGAGGGCAGCGGTTAGGAGACCGGTCACAGCATCATACTCTGCCTGGTTATTGGTAGCAGCGCCTATACATATTCCGTCAAGGTGAATCAATTCATGTGAAGGGGAATATAAGACCCATGCTGCAGAAGCCAGGTTTAGAGACCAGCGGCTTGCTCCATCGGCGAAGCCAATGTAATGAGGTGGAAGATGGTCCATCTGTGGTCATGCAAAAATGATGAATGTAAGATTGAGGTAAAAAAGGTGAAAAACAAAAAGAGAGCAAACTGTACAATACGGACTAATGGGGCCATGGGTTTATTTAGGGATAAAAGCATTTAAGATACAACCCATTATGGGGATTGTGCAAAGGGTGGCCTTCTGAGTCAGTTAAAATGTATGCCCCATTGCCGAGGTAGGTCTGTACGATGTAAGGCCTTGCCACATGGATTCAAACTTTCCTTTACCAGTTTTGTCATGGGCTTGGTCATAGGCGAGGACGAGGTCCCCTTCACAAAAAGTTCGAGGGTGTACATGTTTGTCGTAACCAGCTTTGGAGTGGTTCTTGGCGGCTTCAATGGTCTGGATAGTGGCATGATGGTCTTCATCAGCTTGTTCTAGTGTTAGTGGACGGTGCTCGAGTGGGGAGGTGTCTAGGAGAAGCTCGACGGTGATGTGTAAGGTAGGTATTTGGCACTCTATGGGGAGGACAGACTCTACACTGTGAACTAAATGAAACGGGGTAAAACCAGTGGCGGTTTTGGTGGATGTACGGTAAGCCCATAAGGCAGGGAACAACACGTGGTGCCAATTGGACTTATGTCGATCAACAGTGCGTTGGAGGATGGTTTTTAAAATTTTGTTAATGGCCTCTACTTGGCCGTTCCCTTGGGGGTAGTACGCAGAGGAATACTGATGTTCGAACTTCAGTAGGGTTGATAACTCGCGCCAAAGGGAATCTTCGAAGTGTGAACCATGGTATGAGATCAACTGTTTAGGGACCCCGAATCGAGTGATAACATGGTTAAAAAAGAAACGAGCAGCGGTGTCAGCTGTACAATTGAAGGTGGGCATGGCTTCTGCCCATTTCATGAAGTAATCAACGGCGGCAATGATGTACTTATGGTCATTGGCGAATGGGGGTTTACATTCCATGAAGTCGATGGCCCACTTACAAAAGGGACCAACGGTGACGACTGGGTGTAACGGAGCGGGTGGTGTCCGGGCCTTGGGGGCAAAAAGTTGGCAATTATGGCAATGTTTGACCACCATGATGCTGTTAAGATCCTAGTGGGTGGCCTTCACTAACGTCTCGAGGTTTTGGTGTAACGGTTCGTATCATTTGGTATCAGAGCCTCCACCAAGGTTCAAGTCACAGAGCGGGTGGAAACTTCGGCATTGCAGTGTTCTCCCGGGGCTCGTACGACGCAAAGGGGACACCACCGTACAGGCGCATATCCAGCCCAGAGTCTGGACTGCGGAGCGTGGTGGGATGTTAAGATCCTAGTGGCAGCCTTCACTAACATCTTGAGGTTTTGGTGTAACGGTTCATATCAGATGCAGTCAGTAAAGAGTGTGGGCCAGAAGTAACCAGCGCAGATTACCTTTTGGGCAGTGGCCATTCCAGAGAAATGGTCGCCGCAGGCACCGCTATGACAGTCATTGAGGACATGTTCAGATTCCTCATGTGTAAGGAAATGATGGAGAATTGTGTCAACCCCTCGCCGGTAAAGGACATCGCCTAAGAGGAGATATCAAGAGGCCTGGTGACGGATACGACGGCGTCCATCACGACTAATGTTGGGTCTGAACTTCTACGTGCGAAGGTATAACAAAATATCACCGTAAAATGGGTCATCAGACGAGATGATGAACAAATGATTGTCGGGTAACTCATCTGAGATTTGTGGGGACGGCAGAAGGGAGGGGAGATCGATGATGAGCTGGGCAAGCGCGAGGGCTTTAGTGCTCTTAGGGGTTCGAAAAGTGAGGTCATATTCCTGGAGGATAATGACCCATTTAGCAACGCGACCTTGCAGGAGCCGCCGGTTTAAGAGATAGACCATGGGGTTGGAGTCATCAACAACTATGGTATGACTGGGTAAAATGTAGTGTCGCAATTTTTGGATGGAAAAGACCACAGCAAGGGCTATTCTTTCCTCATATGGGTAACATAATGGTGGTCCAGACAAGGTCTGGCTGACGTAATAAATGACATTCTCCTGACGAGCGACGTCTTCTTGAACAAGGACTCCGGACACGGCATAATCGGATGCCGAGACGTAAAGGATGAAGTCTTGAGAGAAATCCGGAGGGGAGATCAAAGGAGCTTGTGTGAGAGATTTCTTGAGGGCTTCGAATGCAACTTCTGCTTGCTCATCCCAAACAAAGGGTATGTGGGTACGAAGCAGGCATAAGAAAGCATGAACGGTGGTGGCATAATCGGGAATGAAGCAATGGAGGAAATTGGATCACCCCTGCAAACTCTAGAGCTGCTGGAGCGTGCGAGGAGAGGGAAGGTCTAAGATGGCTTGGACTTTCAGGGGATCAATAGCAATTCCTTTCTGGGAAACAATGAAACCCAACAACCGGCCTGCCAGAACGTAAAAGACACATTTGTGTGGGTTCAAGCGGATTTGATATTTGCGACAACGCAGAAAAACTTTCCGGAGGTCGTTAAGGTGGTCTGATCGTTTCCGGGAACGAGCTGTAAGGTCGTCAAGATAGACAAGCAGGATATGGACCAAGTCGTGAAAACAATAGGTCATGGCCCGCTGGAAGGTAGCACTAGCATTTTTGAGGCCGAAAGGCATGACGCAATAGGCAAAGATGCCCCATGGAGTGGTAAAGGCAATCTTGTACTAATCGTCCTTACGGATCTGAATCTGGTTGTATCCGGAGAAACCATCCATGAAAGATAGGACTTCATGCCCCGCACACACATCGATGAGTTGGTCAATAAATGGCATGGGGAAGTTGTCTTTTGGACAGGCGCGGTTTAAATCATGGAAGTCAGTACATACTCTGATGGTGCCTTGTTTTTTGTTAACAGGGAGGGGGTTTGAAACCCAGGTGGTATATGCAATAGGCTAAATGAATCCTGCTTTGCGAAGTTTCGAAATCTCTGCTTTAACAGCGAGGAACTATGAGGGATGAATGGGGCGCTGTTTTTGGCGAACGGGGGGTACATCTGGCCATGTGTCAATGTGGTGTTCTATAATAGCGGGGTCGAGACCAGGCATTTCGGTATAGGACCAGGCAAAGACATCACGGAACTCTTGGAAGAGTTTTTTGTTCTCTCCAATCTCAGACTCACTACAGGAGGCTCCTAAGGTAATGATTTCAAGAGCACCAGGTGGGTCAGAGATATCTATGTGGATGACAGGTGAGATGTTGGCCATGTTACCTTCCTCAAAGGTGTCGGGAGCGGGAATAGGATCGTTAAAACAGTCGACTTTGGTGGGAAGGAAATCTTTGGACTCAACCACAAATTGGGTAGTTGTGGTAGAGGAGGAGTCTTCTGGGAGGAAATAGGAACGATGGTGCATGTCATCTCCGGGATAATCCGGGACAGTGAGAGCCTCTAGAATCTCCTCATCATTGCGGAAACTTTGAGTTGTCGAATCGGTTGACGAAGGACTGCTAGTCAAAGAGATCATATAAATGGTGTGAATCTCTCCGGATGAGGGTGATACTGGGGGGTGGATCTCGTCAATTGTGGGGGGTGTCATTTTAAGGTCCAAATTATTCATCTCGTAGAGAGCTGCTCTGTAATCTAGGAGATTAGGACAATGATGTGAGTAATGGCCATAAATACCACATATTTCACAAGGGTGGTTGGGACGCAGTGATTTATCACGAGGCTTAGGGGTTGGATCTAGTTCGACAACTAGGATGTTGGGGTCGTCGTCAAGCATTTGCATGTGTTCCTGTAATGCAGGTAATTGTGGACATTGATGAGTCGGATGGCCTAACTCATCACACAATGAGCATTTGGGGGGAGCACGAAACACAGGGGGGGGGGGTTAACTGTTTTGGGCGGGGGTATAGTAGTGTATGTTTGTGGGCCTCTGCCCCCAGTGTGCTTGATAAGAGGGGGGGGATTCGTAGATGACGAAGGGGTAATGACACCGGGAGGTGGTTGACTAGTAGTGGCAATGGGTTGCACTGGTTGTAGGACGACATTTGGTGTCGGCGGGGGAACGGGAGGTGAAATATACCACACGGGTAATCTTAAGGTTAACCCAGGGAGGCTGAGAGTAGCCATAACCGGGGCGCTTACTACTCCCGAGGGAGGAAATAGGAAGGGGATTGTGTGGATGGGTGTAACACCAATGTGACTAGGTACCAATGGTGGTTTGGGTAACAAGGGTGGTTGATTGTTGGGTGTTTGCGTATTGTGGGAAAGGGTACATAGGTCAGATACTTCGGTCGCGGGTGACGGGGGTGGAATGGATTGGAATGTTGATGTCATCGGCATATCTGAGTAAAGTCCTGGTCCCACGGAGGAAAAAAATGAGGTAGTTGCACCACAAACAGGTTGTTCAACCATGGGGAGAACATTTTCGGGTGCAGTGGGGGCGTTGGGATCGTAATAGGTGAGTTGGTCGACCTTGACCACGCATCCGTCATGGGCGAACATCATGGTATGAAAAACGGATGAGGCAACCGCCCGTATGGCATACATGTAGCTGCAGCCAAGTAAGAGGTTATAATCAAGTTGGGCATTGATGACCTCTATATCAATGAGTATGGTTTTACCAGCCAACTGGACGAGGAAATTAGCTAAGAGACCTTGGGGTTGAGCCGAACGGCCATCGTAGGCTCGCAACGCAGTGGTGGACTACTGGAGAGTAGGGGATCCCAACTCCTGCCAAACGAATGTGGACATAATGCATGTAGAGGCACCTTCATCGATAATACACCGATGGATGACAAGATTCCGAACGGAAACAGAAACTTGGAACGCTAAAGTGGAAGGCAGGCGTGGTTCGGACTAGTCCAAATCGAAGGCCATCAGTCATGAATCATTGGGGTCAATAGCACCAATGGCAGAGAGCAAAGCCTTGCGTTGTGAAGGATAGTTTTTTAAGACTTATAGTGCAGACATGGCTGCCGGAGACTGGGCTAAGTCATCTACAATGTCGTAATTTGACACAGCGCAAGCATTGGGGTTATTGTTGATGCGACGAAGTGGGAAGCGAGGTGCTTTGGAGGCGCCATCTAGTGGAGCTGGAGGTATACGTAATGTCTGATCAGTGGGATGAGCGTTAGTGTTTTTGTAGGCGGAGGCTTCAGGGGTGGAGCCATATTGGTTCGGACAGGTTTGGAGGTTGACATCGGTGGATGACATCATTAACAAGTGGTGGGTACCTGAGTCTAACATGGGTTGATCAGGAATGACATAAGTGATCTGTTGTTGTGGTGGCGCGTTGCCTTGAGGAGGAGATAATGGCTGAGTGTTCACTATGCCTTGGGTTAGTAAGGGGTTTTGCAGCACCAAAGGTTGATGCTGAGGTGGTGGGGGGTTGGGTGGTGCCTGAGGAGCTGCGTGCCCTTGGCGATGGGCATCATCAGTCCAGAGTTTCTGAGCTCACTCCAAATGTGGGAAAGCATGTGTATAGTGGCCATAGACCCCGCAAATAGAACAAGGATGGTTTGTTCGCAAATTAGGATTTTTGGCCTGCTTGGGCGGCCGATCAGGGTTTTTGTTGGCAGGGGCCGCATTATTGCTGTTTGGGGGATTGGGAAGTTGACCACCTTGGTCTGGCGGGGGGTTTTTCCCATGGTTACGGCCTTTGCCACGGTTTTGTTGGCCCTGTTGGCGCTGGTTATCTTGGTTCTGCTGTGGATTCTGTTGGGCATATACTTGCCCTTGGGCAGCAGGTGGGTTCTGGAGTTGTGCAGGTGCGGGAGCAGGCTGCGGTGGATAATAAGTAGGGGGAGGCTGCGTAGGTGCTGAACCTTGTGGGGGTTTCCGATACGTCTGTGGAATGGGTTGTGGGTTCGCCGCAGGGGCTGCCTATGGTGGGTAATAAGCAGGTTGGGATTGAGAGGACATAGGAGCTGGTGTAGCTTGTGGGTGGTAATAGGGCTAAGGTGCGACCGGGGGGGCGTAAGCAGGAGACACATGACCAAAGCACTAAGGTGGACAGGAGGGTCCATGGGAATGGTGGTGATGCGCCATGGGAGCATACGAATTGGTTGCTCTGGATTGAGATGTCCTGCGAAAGATCGGGGCCATGGCTAGGACGTGTTATGGAAAAGGGTTGGGGATGCGAGGCAATACGACCAATGATGCCATCTACGGCATGGGATGCCCCCGGTGCATTATGTTGGGAGGAATCACCGCGAGGGGCGTCAGGTATGATGGAATACAGATAACCCGACTGGGCGTAAATGAGGTCAAATTGCTGGGATTTGAGGATGGCCTCTTCTTCAGACTGGGTTCGTTCGGATGCCACATCCTTGGCAATGACAAGAAGGAGGGATTTTAGAAACCAATCTAAGAAGATACGGTCATCTAACTTGATTTTGCAGAGGCTGCGGTGTCGATGCCACTCATGAATGTGGTCAATGATGTGGGTAGCCGTGTTCTGTCTGCAAGACAGTAGGATCTCAACTCCCGTGTCATAGCAGACAGGTAACTGAAAGAACTGCAGGAAGGTCGAGGCAAGGGAAGTAAAGGTGGCATGGGTCCCATGGGGCTGCTCGATGTACCACTTAGCTGCAGAGCCAGTGAGGGTGCGATGTAACAGACGGAGGCGGACAGAGTCATCCACTATGGAGTTAGAGGAACACCATAGATGGAAGGACATAATATGGTTCTGGGGGTCCTCACCTACCTTGCCCTCAAACTTAGGGATGTCGGAGGGGAGCTTGGTGGGCATGTGAGTCCACGTAGGGTCGTGTCTGATGGGATTGTTAGTCAGTCTAGCTAGGTTAGGAAGGTTGAGACTAGCCATGAATGGAAAACTAGTAGAAGGATGTGACATACTAGTGGGTGTGACCATGTTGGGGCCAATGCCCCCAAGTGTAGGGGCTGAGTGAGGGATGTTGCCCCCAAGTGGAGGAACGAAAGTGGTATGGGACAGTCTTGCACTGCCAAGGGTAGTGTGAGTCACTGATGGAGTGGCGCTAGGTATGCCAGCTACTGGAATGGGTACAGTGATCGGAATGGTAGATGTGGTCCCCATCGAGGGCATACCCAAAGAAGGTGTGGTAGCTGGTGTGGTGGTGGATGCTCCACCAATGGTCCCTACAAAGAAAGGGGTGGAATTCACGCCAGCCATGGGGCTGGTTGGTGCAATGTAAATGGGGTTCTCGGACTCTGCCTCAGAATCAGAGGTAAAATAAGGGGCGTCTAGCTCGGGTGACAGAGTTCTATGCCGCTGACGAGTGGAGTCAAGTGACAAGGCTCGAGATCTATGATGAGTGGTATCAAGTGATGAAGATCTATGTCTATGACGGGTGATGTCAAGTGAACCGTGCTGTGGGGGCTCGCCCCGGAGGCACCGAGAATCTCTCGGGGACTCAATGGTGACAGATGGTGTCAAATATCTGGGGGTTGTGTGTGAGTGAAAAACTATGACGGGTGATGTCAAGTGAACCGTGCTGTGGGGGCTCGCCCCGGAGGCACCGAGAATCTCTCGGGGACTCAATGGTGACAGATGGTGTCAAATATCTGGGGTTGTGTGTGAGTGAAAAACAACTCAAAAACCCTAATGCAACCGAGTGTGCAGAAGGAGAGCTCAAAAAATATGGCACTCATGCCAACAACCAACTCAAAACACTTACTGTAACAACTGTGCTACAATAAGTGGAGTATCAACAAAAATGGTTAGAATACCAACAAGTAGTAGGTTTCCTAAAAAATAAAAATAGTGGACTCGCTAGACCAAAAGGAGGTAAGGGAGCATGCAAACACCTAGCTAAATAGTATTATGACTCAACTAGACATATCCTCTACAAGGTGATGAAATCCAAGTCAGACAATATGGATAGTAGAGCCAAGTGGCTAAAGATATCCCCCTATCGGGAGGGACACCGGGTAGTCAATCCTAGAAGAAAGGCAACTATGATACCCCATTCATGACATGTCCAGAAAAGGTGAATCTGTCATTTGGTTCTATCACCATGGTATCCCCATATAGGTGATACCTCGAGAACTGCGAAAGGTAGCCTTCGGTTACTGAATGGATTGTGGTATTCCACTCAGGCCTCCGGAACCAGTTTGGCGACTTCAACCCTCCTAGGGGAGAGGCCCTCTGATAAACTGGTTATGACCGTGCCAAAAAAAACTAGGAGATTTTGGTTCCCTAATGGATAACAGCTATGTCTCAAGTGTAAGCAATCGAGGGGTGTTATTTGGATGCCTATCTCCCCGATCCTATCTAACTACAAAAATTCTTATGTGTTCCCCAAGTGGGGTTAGAATGTTGGTTGTGTTAAGTAGTATTTTAGGGCTCACTTGAATTAGGTGACAGAGTGTGTGCGTGTGAGATGATGATGAACCCAAGTAAAAGTGCCACTAGGGTGGGCAACTTTCTAACTAACAATACAGAATTTAAACTTTGAAATGCAAAATTTTATTTTTTCAATGAAAATGCTGAAATTTTTTTTAAAAAATATTCTGTAAATGGAACAGAAATAATACTGTAGAAAAGGCTGTAAGGAAGTATGGCTGTAGGTAGGACAGATGGCTGTGCAGGTGCAGAAAATATTGCAGCAAAGTGCTGGGTTCAAAAACTGAAAAAAGTGCAGAAAACAGACCGCGGGTCTGTGGCAAATCTGGGTGGTTGGACCGCGGGAAATAGCTCAACAGTCACGGACGGGTTGTGGGATTTTGGTTGAAAGACGCAGTCGGGGTGCAGGAAAAAGGCTGAAAGATGCCTGCGGGTTGCAGACAAATGGCTGAAAGCCGCAGGCGGGACGCAGGAAAAATGCCGAAAGACGCCGGCAGGTTGCAGGAAAATGGCTGAAAGCCACAAACGGGACATAGGAAAAAGGCCGAAAGACGCCGACGGGTTGCAGGAAAATGGCTGAAAGCCATAGGCGGGATGCAGGAAAAGGGTCGAAAGACGCCAGTGGGTTGCAGGAAAAGGGATGAAAGCCACAGGCAGGACGCATGAAAAAGGCTGAAAGATGCCGGCGGGCTGCAGAAAAATGGGTTAACAATCGCTGTCGGACCACACGAAACAAGCTAATAGCCACGGTAAGATCACAGGTAATAGACTAGAAACCGCCGGTAGGTCACCGGAAATAGTCTGAGAGCTGCGATCGGATCGCAGGTAAACGCCTGAAGGACGCGGTTGGAACGCAGCTGCAGGGGGTAAAAGACGCGGTTTACGGCAGCCAAAAGGAAAAAACAGAAAAATATTGCAGAAAATTAAAAACGTTTAAACTTTAAAACTATAACCAGAATTTCAAAGGAACACAAAGTGGAGTCGCCAAAACTATAGCTAGGGTTTTCACCCCAGCTTGTGCAAATGAGCACCTACTAAGGAGAATGGACTCCTTAGTAGCAGTTCAATAAACAGTAAATAGAAACAATAAACAACTCTAAGCATGTGCATAAAATAACAGAAAAGTAATAAAAATGGTTTTTGTATTAAAGATTATACCTCCAATGTGAAGGTTGATGAAGCCTTTGCAATAGTCCAAGAGGGTTACTCCAAGCTCCAATGTTGTTCCTTTCTCTTTCTCCAAAGGGTTGGAAATGGGCCAAAGGGGCACTCAAGTGTGAAAGTAGCTCAAGGGTGAGCTAGGGTTTCAAGAGTGATTTTGGCAGAGTAAGGATGTATTTGACTGTGGATATGAAATGAGGGGCCTCCATCACCTATTTATAGGTTTTTAGTGGTGGAGTGCTGGCCCATGGTTTTGGGAACCATATGGTTTAGGTCAGCTGTATAAAGTTTTTGTTTTCTTTTTCCCTCTTTTTCCTCTTTTTTTATATTTTTTATTCCCTTTTAGAGGGTTTTTTCTATTTTGGAGGAATTTTGGGGGGAAAAGGGGTTTTTTGGCCTTTTGGAGGCTTTTTAATGGGATTTTAAGGTTTTGGAGGTAAATCTGGTAGGAAATATGGACAAATGAGTCATGTAATGGGGTAGATGAGGTAGTGAGCACTTTTTGGGTGTTAACAGGTTGTCTGTTTCGATTGTGGAGACACTGCAATAGGAGATGTACATGAAATCATTTTATGAACTAATTTCTCAACAAAAAGGTATTAATTTTCTTATTTTTGTTTTTCAAAGTTAATTGAGAATTATGTTTTCCTATTTAGTTTTAGAAGTTGATATGTTTCCATTACATAGAAGTACCTGCAAATTCTAATAACATAAATATTGAGGAAGAATATGTTATTAAGAATGGAAATTTAATTCTAGATGATTGTGACATTGTGGGCTCTTTTGAAAAAAAACATTTGAAATATCAAGATAAGCAAGGTGGCTACGAAAAATAAGTTGGTGTTATTATATGTTCTAATCAATTTAATTTACTTAAGACTTTATTGATAGTGGAAACTTTTTTTTTTAACATCTTATCGGGAATATTTACTTTTATTGTTCTTGTTGTTCTATAGGGCATCATGACCCACATGAGAGACATGGAAATGAAGGAATAGTTCATTTGGACCTGGAATTCGAATCTAGTTTGGTTGTTCACCCATCCATTCTTGGAAGCTCATTAATAGATGATCAATCAAATGATTCTATTTATGGACATCGAAAACTGTAACCAATGGTCTATGATCTATTTCACACATGATTTTGAATTATATGTATGGCCATAAAAGAGTATAAAAAGTCATGTCATATTTCACACACACTTTTATATTGCAGGTTAAGATAATAGTGTGGGAATTTTATATTGGTATTGATTTAGAATTGGAGGATTCTTTTTTTTACTCGCAAACCATCCACCAAGACAAATTATTGGTGACCATAACAATAATTTTAAATAGAATTTAATATATATATATATATTTTATGCTCTGCTAGTTTGAGAGTCGTATCAGGTTTTTGCTCAGGCGGCTAGGGTTCCTACTGTAGCCTCCCTCTCCCTCCCCTGAGAGGCTTAATGATCGACTAAGTGTAGGTGTTTCGGGCAGTCTTTTCCTAGCAGAGTGATGGTGAGCTCTTGCGCGGGGAGCCATGGAGTTTTTAGCCCCTTGGGCTCTTTCGCAGCGGCGGCGATGACCTGCTATGTCTGCATCAAGGCGACGACGTTCTGCATTGGGTGGCATTCTCGACCACTTCTCATGGTGGTGGTTGGCCATTTCCTTCTGGTCGGCGGATCTTCTGCTACGTGTGGCCCTAGCAGCCCCATGGGTGAAGTCTGGCTGGTTCCTTCAGGTCGACGGCTCCCTATTTCAATAGCGCATCCTTTAGGTCGGCGGCTCCCTCAATTTTTGCTGTGTGTGACCCTAGCGGCCCTGTGTTCTAGCAGGGTTTGGTCAACGCATTTCTGGGAATATTTCTGCTTGGAACCTTGTTTACAAATGGCTTTTCTCTCGGCTTCTCTCTTTTTTCTTTTGTCTAGCTCCTTTATTATGAGCAGTTTTGTTCTGGCTCTGTTTTGGGTAGTGTTAACACCCAAAAAGTGCTCACTACCTCATCTACCACATTATATGGCTCATTTGTCCATTTTCCTACCATATTTCCCTTAAAATCCCAAAAAATCCCATTAAAAAGCCTCCAAAAGGCCACAAAATAACCAAAATAGCCTAAAAAAGGCTAAAAAACCCCCTTTTTCCTCTAAAAATAACAAAAACCCCTAAAAAGGGAATAAAAAATATAAAATAATGAGGAAAAGGAGGAAAAAACCCTATACAGCTGCCCAAAACCATGTGTTTCCTAAAACCATGGGTCAGCACTCCACCACCAAAAAACTATAAATAGGTGATGGAGATCCCTTATTCCATATCCACAATCACAAGCACCCTTACTCTGCCAAAATCTCTCTCGAAACCCTAGTTCACCATTGAACTACTTTCACCTTGAGAGCCACTTTTGGCCCATTCCCATCATTGGAGAAGGAGAAGGAGCATATTGAAGCTTGGAGCATCCTCTTGGACATTGCAAAGGGCTTCATCAAACCTTCACATTGAAGGTAATATCAATACAAAAAACTCATTATTTAATTTTTTTGTTTATGTTTCATGCATGTTTTAGAAGTAATTTAATTTCTGTTTTAACTTAATTTTTTACATTTACTGAACTGCTACTAAGGAGTCCATTCTCCTTAGTAGGTGCTCATTTGCACAAGCTAGGGGTAAAACCCTAGCTACACGTAGTATGTTTACTGATGCTCCTGCGCAGTTGCAATTTTTGGATGTATACATTGTTTTTGAGTTCCCGGTGGGAGTGGGAGAACTCGGATTATTTTGATAATAGAAGCTGAAAAGCTTTTTACTGGAAAGGGCTCAAAGAATCCTTTCTACAATATGTAATTTGATTATAAATAATGAAATTACGCTTTTTTACTTGGAATATCTATATATATATAATATATATATATATTAACCTGAATCAAGAAAGGAGTTTCCATTAAAATATGGGCTACTTCTGAAACGTCTAGCAAATTGAGTGAAATTTACAAAACAAAGGCCATTCTGACAACCAAAAACTAGAATTCTTGACCTCTCTATCTATTTATCTAACTCTATTTTTCATATTGTTTCTTCCGTCAACTGAACTGGTATATATTCTAATAAAAGAGTTTCTTAAAAACTTGATTTTACAAAAAATAAATCAGAGATAAACATGATAGTTTTTAAAACTCGAGTTTCCACACATCCTTACTGGGGCTATTGAATGACTTGCGCTGTCATCCCTTTGTTGCTGGTGAGTGCATCATTGATCCACTGTTTCCTCCTCTTTGTATTTAGGCTAGTCCTCCTTCCTTGATCCCATAAAAACTTCCACAGTCACGTTTTCCTTGTATATTTGGGGATCCAACTCTTTTCTCAATTGTTTAATTTCAAACTGTGGGAATGATTCTCTTGCTCACTGATTTTTCCTTTCAGAACTATGATCTCAAAGACCATTAGCATGTTTTTAGTAGTTTGCTTCTCTAGATGACTAGTGAGGTGGTTTTGTTGCTAGCGTAGAGATTGGATCTCCCATTCAATCCTTCTTTCCAAATCCTTCTTCTAGTCTACTATTTGACTAGAAAAATATCCTACAGAATGTTGAACCTCATCAATTTTGCGCACACCTAGACCAGGAAATGCTATGGGGTTTTCTTGGGCCAACCTTGTCTTTTTCGGGGTCCATGGCAATTTGTAGAGCTTCCCACCTATTGTCAATTATCAGACTCAAATCATTTTCCCACCTTCTCAAAATGACCTCAAACCCTTTAAAATTCTTCCCATATCCTTGCTTACAATTAATAAGATTTTGTTTGTCCATAATTTTCCCAATACAGATGTTGTAGATTATGGAATTATTGGTCATCTAGTCATGTCTTTGTACTTGCGAAGAAAACATACGTAGGGGAGTGGTGAAATCCACGTGTCAAAATAGGTAGATGCAATGGACTTGATCGTAATCACCTTGGCACCACCTCTATCTTCAACGATGGCTTAATAAATGTCTAATTAGACATTATGGAATAGGGGTAGGATAATAGTCCCCCTCCGCAAGAAGCATCCCGGTGGGAAGTTGACATGCCAAGTTTACATAATGATAGGCCTTTTGATTTAGAATTATTTTGACATGAAATAGGCTAATATCCTCAAACTGCTTTATGGTTTGGTTTATTCCTTCAACAAGTTTGTCTATGATTCCATTGTTGGGGATGGAATTCTTAATATGTTATTGGATGAGGAGTTTTGAGTCTTTGATTGTCATTATCTTGGTAATCCCTTTTGTCTTAGCCATATCCAAACCATTCCAAAGAGCTAGAGATTTAATTTGTTTATTCGTGGATACTCCCAAACTCCAAGAATAGGTAGTTTCTTGATGTCCTCTAGGGTCTAAAAGAACCCCCCCACACTTGCCACCCCTTTAAAATTAATATATCAATCATGGTCATATGTGTAATTTAGATTAATTGAAGGTTTTTATAAGCAAATTCCTTATCTAAATCTAGTAAATTCCAACACTTAGTAGCATAAGATGATTGTGACGCCAATCCAAGAAAGAGCTATGTTGAAGTAGGGAATCCCAAATTACAACTAGGACCTTTAAATAAATCCCAATAACTCTAAATGGGCCCTTGTGATGCTAGTAACACAGTGATTGTATATGACTCAAAAGAAAAACATGTTTGTATTGAAAAAGAGAACTATGTAATTACAAAAGGCTATAATTGTGTCAGGCCACGCTCTCCCATTTTTCTTTGTAATTACCAAAAGCTATAATTGTGTTAGGTCGTGCTCTCCCATTTTTCTTTGTCATCCACCTACGTTATAACACCCCATCCATAGGAGAATGACACATACTTGAACATATCAATGTGGTCTTTTTTGGTACACCTAAATGGTGTTAATGATGTGACTTATATTGTAAAAAACATAAAATTAGTTTGTTGAGTAATCCAATACAATTTTTTTTTCATCTTGATAATATTTTCTATTTGTGGCACTGTTATATAGTTATGTTTGATTTCTTAAAGGGCATTTTACTAATGAGTTACCAATTTTAAAAGTTATGAATATTATTTTGAATGGATTGGAAATTTAAAAAATCCAAAAAATGTGGTTTATAAAGAACAAATCATATTCAATAAATGTTAGTATCAAAATTAAAATGTGAAAAAATCACATTATGAAAATACCAATCTTGGTTTTCAAAAGTGAAAAACCCAATTCCGAAAGTGTGAATATCAGCTTTCAAAATCACAAAAATTGGTTCCAAAAGTGTCAATATTGGGTTCAAAAAGTGCAAAATCCAGTTATGAAATTGTTAATTTCAAATCCAAAAGTGCAGTTTTGGTACCCACTATTGACACTTTTGGACTTTTTTTGCACTTTAGAAATGTTGTTTTTGGACTTTAGAAAGGTTTTTTTTAGACTTTAGAAATGTTGTTTTTGTCCTATACTCGAAGGGGATTGGACTAGAATAAATCCCGATTTAATGAAATGGGCGTTATTGTCTCATCAAGGAAACAGATGAGGGAGATAAATTTTATATATACTCACTTTAATGAGTTAATACCTTATCTAGAGAATATATAAGTTCTATAAAAACAATGATTACAAGAAAAATAATAATCTAAAACCAAATAAATTGATATAAAATAATTTTTAACATATGTAACGACCGCCTTAATACAGCTGATTGACTAAGACTATTGAGGGCACTGATATTGAAGTAACCCAATTAAATAAACATGAAAAATATGTTATGCTTTAATTATTATTGAATGAAAATTGTTGATTGATTAGCAAATGATGAATATGCTCGACTCATTGAGAAATCTGATGATGTTATGCATGAATGTAATGAATGATGCCTTTGATTCCATAGATGTGAATGAATGATATTGAATTAAATGGAATTGAATAAATATAAAAATGCATGATGATATGATTTATATGGTGCAACGCCACTAATGTGCGCTCTGAGTGTGTGCAGTGGTAGGTAAAATGAATTACCGACCGACTCTCAGTGGAATAAAAAGGGGTCATAAGGACGATAAATATACATAGGGGTATGACGATGGACAGTTGATCCTGAAATAACATTCCATGCATGGGCCAGAAGTCGTCTCAGCTCACCCGGGGAAGCGTGTTCCATACAGGCGAGGCCACAAGGATTTGGTCGTTGTTGATGCCTCGGTTGTGTAGGTGCTGGAATGGTGTCCAAGGAAACAACAGGGGATGAAAACCCAGCCAAAGGCTTCAGATAATCCTACGCAAGAATTACCCTATCCTCGAGTTGTTTGGTGTGGTTAACACCCACGGATATTCAGCCTCCGCTGGCACTCTATGAGTTGGTGGGTTTGCTCCTTAAAAAGGAGGTTTTGAATTAATTGTGAAATTAATCCTAAATGTAATTTGAATGGAATCTAGAATTAATATGCAATCTAAAATTAATAGTTCTACAACTATGAGAATAAATCCTATAATTACAGAAATAGAGATTTAAACCAAAAGATTAAAGTAAAAGTAATATATAAATTAAATATTAATTAGTAATCTAACTCGGGAGCCAAGTATTTTAAAATGAAAGAAATGATTAAATGCTCAAAATGAATAATTGGATCATCAATGATTTTAAAAGAAATTTTAAAATATTGATATCATAAGCACATTAATTCTAACATGAGAAGTAAGAAATTATCTTCATTATGGGAGGAAGAATGAGACCTCTTCCTCCCCTTTCTCTGAATGATGAAGTCAAATTTATAGTAATGGAGAGCACTGGGAAGGATAACATCAAATCCCCAGATGCCTAGTTCGTTCACTGTATGCAAAAACGGTTGGAATAAATTTATGAAAGTTCACCCTTGTTCGGTCATGTTTTCCTCCCAAATGGTTGACATATTTGCAAAAGTGTCCATGGATAGGGGTAAATCAACCCATTTGGGAAGTGGGTTTTCAACCGTTTGAGCTAGTTCCACACGGTTTGCTCGCAATCTTCCTTGCAAAAACATGGCTTTTACAGGTTCTGTTTTTTTTAAATTTCATCTGCACGACAAATTAGGGTTTAGTGAAATACTCTGCATTTGACATTGTAAATAACATGATATACTTAAGTCAATTATATAAATCAATTATTAATATTGTCTTTTAAAAATATATCAAATATAAATTAAACAATAATGATAATCTTATCAATAAGAAAAGCTAATTATTCTTTGTAAAATATGATAGTTTGCTTAATGAAAAAGTTATTGACTATTTCCATGGTTTGAGAGCATGTTCTTTAGGTTTCAATTGAATTATAAATAACAACTTGTCATAAAATTATAAATTTTTCCAAGGACAAATTTGATTAAATATTCAATGCTAGTAAAATTCAATAATCCTTTCAAAATTGAGAATTAAATGCACAGTTCCATTATTTGATATACACAATTTCGAATAAAAAATCAACATGATTAAATAATAAGTGTCCAATCAAATTATTATAATCCATCAAGATGCTCTTTAGACTTATTGATTCAATGGAGTTTAATTTTAATGCCAAGACTATTGAAACATCATGTGAATTTAACTAATCAAAATTAAAGCATGTAAAATGACTTAAACAAGTTCAAATAAGGATAAGCCATCATTACACACAATAATCAGAATCAAATGACAAGATCTTTGAAATCTTCGAAAAACCAATAAAATGAATCAATTCATGCAGTGAAGACCAAATCTAAGTGGGAAACGTGAAAGATAACATGTTAAATTAACCACTGAGATTATGGAACCAACTGAAATGATAAAAACCAACTCAAATCAAAACAAATAAATAAAAATGAAACTAATGGGCATTTCGCAATCCACAATCCGCAATTTGCAAGTTGCGGGTTGCGGGAACCAAAGGCCACAATTATTGAAAACCAACCTCGCATCCTGCAATCTGCATCGCGGGTTGTGGGTTGCGGGTTGCAGGATTGCGACTTGGAAAAATAAGGCGTGAAAGAGTTTCCGAAATCCGCAACCCGAAATTTGTGGGTTGTGGGTTTCGGGAATGAAAACAACCACAAAAAATAAAAAATGCTTTTCCCGCATCCCACAACCCGACATTGCGGGTTGCGGGTTTCGGGAACACCCAACACAACTCTAAAAATCTAGTTCCCGCAATCTGAAATCCACAATTGCAAGTTTCGGGTTGTGGGTTTTGCAATGGAGATTTTCCCAAAATTATTAACGAACCTTTCCCAAAAGACGAACTTTTCGGGTTGCAGATTTCGGGTTTACGGAAAGAAATAACAAATCACTCAAAATTTAAAGCTTCCCGTAACTCAAAATACGCATAAATTCTTTAAAGGAAAATTATCACTAAGTACATCAAATCAAGTCAAAGGCGAGAATGCATGCAGACAGGATGAATAACCCAAAAAATTGACTAAGTTACCCTCCCATATAAAATTGGGGCTCCCATGTTTTTTGAATAAAACATGGGATCTGTTGTGCCTACAACAAATGGCGACATGCTGGGACGAAGCAGTTATCTCTGCCTTGAAAAGATATAAGTTTACATGTACATGAAGATAAAAAGTTAGATTTCCAATGAAAAGAGAGTTTACTCTATAACATGGGTACCACATCAACAAGTCAACCTTTTAAAGATCTACCCAGCTGCAATTGATTTTTTTAAAATTAACTTTCTAACCATCACTGAAAATGCAAGGACAAGCATCAATTGACTAGATTTCTAACAAAATATGTTCTTCATTAGACCACATTCTTAAAAGAACAGTTCATGATGATGAGAAAATTTTATCTTAATGATTAGCCTCTAATACCATAGGCATGGCCCTGCTTCCAACAAGCGTCTATAACCTCGACAGGTTTACCTTTTAACCCAATAAGTCACTTTTATCTCATCGATTAGATAAATATGCAAATCTTGTCAATCCTTGTTAAAGATTTGCATCTTTCGAAGAAGCTAGAAACCACTATCCTGACTTGGTGATCAGATTGTGACAGTGTCATTCACACCAAATTATAGATAATGAGCGGGTTGGCTCGTGATGAGACCCCCCGTCTTGCAACCGATTTTGTGGCTACAAGCCAGTATCTTGGCTTGGTGACCAGATATTGATAAAGTCATTCCATAAGAAAGCATGACCATGAGCAGGTCAGCTTATGATGAGACCTCATGTTTTCCAGCTCACTCCTAGAGATGTTAAAGAAGGAGATTGGGCTATGTTTAATGTTAATCTCATAAGAGATTACTTAACGGATGGGGAATCCACTATACTCCTTAAGAGAGTGGGATGGCATTAAGAGGTTTGAGATGATAACAATGCAAGCCCCACTCAATTGCTCCCAAAGAAGGATCCAATTAAAACATAATTGCATAATCTAGTTAAAACAACATTGCGTATTGATTTGTGACAGTTAAAAGGAGAAAGATAATCAATGCAACTAAGTTTATGTATGAAGGTAAAACTTGGAAAGTGTTCCACCACGAGAGAAGGGATAGTCTCTTCTTGAAAATGACCTTGAAAAAGACTTATTCACATTCAAGGCTTCAAAAGATATAGGCTTTGAATAACTAACTTGCCCCAGAATATTATTAACTGAAGATCAACAAAAAAAAGGTTTGATAGATAAAACATGATTCCAAATAAAGAATTGTAGAATAATTGGAATCAATTTTTCAATAATTAACATTTAAACCTTTCACCCCAATGCAAATGATTATCAAACTAAGAAATCCAAGTCTAATCAAACAATCTGAAAGTGAAAGAAAACGTGATCTAATCGAAACAAAATCAAAGCAAACAAGGATTTACTATTATGATTAACATCTCATGAAAAATATGTGTTTAAAGAATTTTTGATATGTAACAGGGGTGATAAATAGTGGATTTATTGTATCAATTCATGAAATGTACATAATTATTTGAATTGATTTGCAGTAGTATTTGTATAAGAACCCATTTAAATGTAATTACAAATTCTCTTACTGTAAAGATTCGATTGATAGTATTATGAACCACATGAGATATTAAGCAAATTGAAACCCTTTTATTTAGAAAACTAAATCAAAAGAAATGTAAAATAATTGTAAAAACATGCCTTAAGAAATTGTCTTATGCGAACAAAGGTGAGATTTGTTGTTGTGTTTGTAGAATCAAAGGAATTCGTTATTGTACAAAAAAAATTAATTATATCAATTCATAAATTGTAAATGTATTGAATAAATTAATTGAATTGATTGTAATAAAACTCTTAAAATAAATTTATTCTCCTTCGGTTGAAGAATTATGATCAACATTGTTATTTGTCGCATAAAGTTGTTTAGGACAATGGGGCCTTTATTTATTAAAGATTATGTACAGAAAGACATAAAATGAAATAATGCTAAACTAAATTGTGTGTGATTTGCGACAACAAAAAAGGTAAAAGCCTCCTTTTTCAAAGTGCATATCGGGGAAAGATCAAAATTCGTGTGTAATGAAGATGTTCTAATTGTAATTATTTTGTCTTCTGTCAAAATGTTCTTGCTCTTGGAAAATAATTAATTCAAAACATTTCATTACATGATTATTATAATTTAAAAATATGTAAATTAATCATGAATGCCTTGAACCAATAAAATAATAAGCGAGAGCATGAATAATAGAAAGTGAAAAAGGATAAAGATACTTCCCTGAATGCGTCTGAAGAAACGTTGTTTCCAACTTTGACTTGGCTGCGGTCGCAAATAATTTATTGAAGAAAACCAAAACAGTAATCTAATTATTAAAGAAATTATCAAAACTAATCTATTCTACACCTACTCTTACACTACTCTAAAAAGAAAAGAAAACTAAGTATAATTGGATTTCCAATGCAACCATGAAAGCATATGAAAACCTGCAAAAAGGAAGAAGTGAATAATCGAAGGCATGATATGAATGCTTGAAAGTAAAAATGGAAAAAGAATGCATTAAAGCAAATAAAATGAAATCTATGTACAAATAAAGAGAATGGAGTCTTGCCATCTTTATATACAAGTAAGGAAAACAGAGTGTTACTAGAATGATGAAATCTCGCTGAGAAAGATTTCTCAAGCCAATCAACAACCCAATCATAGTATGTACAATGGAAATCAAAAGAATGACAGAAAGAGTTTGAAAGATTTATGTGATGAAATGGATTATTCGAAAGAGAATCAACATTAATATTATAAGAATTCAGAATTTCTTCTTGGACAATTTTCTCCTTAGAAATATTTCCTTGAACAAGATCAGCAAAATCAGATCCAATTGGTTCTAAATTATCATTGTAAAAAATATCATTAATTGGTTGATTTATTTGGAAATTCTCATAGAGATCAAATTGTCTTTGAGTATTTACTTGAGAAGAACTAAAGATATCAGATGTTGTAAGTGTGGAACTAGTATCATTAACATTCTGAAAAGAATCTTCTCCATCAAGTAATTGATCGTAAGAAAAAAAATGTTTCTTCATTGAATGATGAATCATAATAGGAAGAATTCTGAAAATGATAATTAGAAATAGTATTCATTTCCAGCAAAGAAGAATGACAAGAAGACATAGATTGATGATAAAGATAAGAATCTTCTTGATCTTCTTCATGTATTTCATAATTGACTTGTACCTCTCTAAGACTCAACAATGGAGAATTAGAATCTGAAATATATGATTGAATGCCATTGTTATCAAATAGATCATGATACATAGAAAAATATGAAGAGGAAAGAAGTGCATGAAATTCATCTCTTTGTGGAATATTTCCAAATCGAGATTCCTCAAGAGGGTTTTTCTCTTCAGAAGAGATATGTATGAAAGGTTTCAAATCAGGATCTGCTTCTTCTTCTAATGTAGTATCATCATTTCGTGAAATATGTTCTCCTATAGAATCACTTAGATCAGAAAAAGGTAATTGAGAAAACATATCACAAACTTCAGAACAATTAGTTGATTCAAGATCTATCGAAGGTTTAACAAAATAATAAGTATTAGAATCTTGAAGCTCTTTAATTATGCTAGAATAAGATTGTTCAATATTATGATCAGAACTATTCTCTTTTGTTTAAGAAGAATCTTCAATAGAAAAATGATCTCCTTCATGATTAGTTAGACTTTGATTTTCATGTGAGATAGACATGGGCATATCAACATTTAATTCTTTTGAATCATCATATTGATTATGATCCATATCTAAGAAAGAGAAGGAATTCATTTCTATAATTTTTAAATCCTTAGATTCTTCATGTAAATCTAAACCAAGAGGTGGATGATTATCAATGTACAATTTAGATTTATCATCTACTAATTGATCAGATTTATGTAAGACAGAACGAATGTTCTGCAACCATTCAAATATTATACGACGATCTATTAAAGGGAATCTACAATAGAGATTAAAATTTCTAGTTGCAAAATTTCATTGCATAATCTAACAAAGTCATAATGTCCAAAAGAAAGTATGAAAAGATCTGCAAAATGTTCAAAAGAATGGACATAGACAAAAGGTAATGTTACACACCACTCTTTGACTCGTCCTTCGAATGTAAAGGTTAACAATCTGCACAAAACATCTTGATCCAAAATTTTGTTAAGAAGACAATTCTGAAGAAATTGAAAAACATGTTCTTGTGCTAAGCTTTCTCCTTCACCATCAAATTTTTCTTCTATCAGATCCTTCAAAATATCTATTTGAAATTGACACTAATTTGTCTAGAAAAACACCTAAATATAGATTCTTGAGCAGAAAAGGAACTATATACAAATTTTCAGGATGGAGCCGTTTTAAGATAACGTGATTAGGATAGCTCAAATGACCTTATATGTCAGATGGCCCCTTCTAGCGCCATTTATCGATGCCTCGGTTTTGCAGGTGCTAGAATGGTGTCTAAGGAAACAACAGGGGATGAAAACCCAGCCAAAGGCTTCAGATAATCCTACGCAAGAATTGCCATATCCTCGAGTTGTTTGGTGTGGCTAACACCCATGGATATTCAGCCTCCACTGGCACTCTATGAGTTGGTGGGTTTGCTCCTTAAACAAGAGGCTTTGAATTAATTGTGAAATTAATCCTAAATGTAATTTGAATGCAATCTAGAATTAATATGCAATCTAAAATTAATAGTTCTGCAACTATGAGAATAAATTCTATAATTACAGAAATAGAGATTTAAACCAAAAGATTAAAGTAAAAGTAATATCTAAATTAAATATTAACTAGTAATCTATCCCGAGAGCCAAGTATTTTAAAATGAAAGAAATGATTAAATGCTCAAATTGAATAATTGGATCATCAATGGTTTTAAAAGAAATTTTAAAATATTAATATCATAAGCACATTAATTCTAACATGAGAAGTAAGAAATTATCTTCACTATGCTAAAATTATTTGAACATATAAGCATTTATTCAATGATTAAATATAATCAGATTAATACATGAACTACGGAAATGCAGAAAGTTGCTTGAATCTGATTATGATCTGATCTGTGCACAAAAAGAGAAATATGATTAAATGCACATGAACAAATGAAAAATAATTGCAAAAAAGAAATTGTATTACCATCTCAGCTTAATAAAATACAAAGCTTCAACTTGATAATCAGAGGAGCCATGTCAAGCATAGCCTACGATCTCCAATATCTTAAACACAAGAAATTGATATCAAGATAATCATATCAGAGAAAGAAGAAATTCAGTCCTCTGTCATATAAAGATCATCTACTCCCTCTGGTAGCAGCGTTCCTCCTTCTTCCCTCTCAACAAAACATTGCAAGAAGAATACAAATATAGGGAGAATGAAAATCCTTCCATCCTTTTGAGACCTCTTCCTCCCCTTTCTATGAATGCTAAGGTCAAATTTATAGTAATGGAGAGCACTGGGAAGGATAACATCAAATCCCCAGATGCCTGGTTCGTTCACTGTATGCAAAAACGGTCGGAATAAATTTATGAAAGTTCACCCATGTTCGGTCATGTTTTCCTCCCAAATGGTTGACATATTTGCAAACTTGTCCATGTTAAGGGGTAAATCAGCCCATTTGGGAAGTGGGTTTTCAACCGTTTGAGCTAATTCCTCACAGTTTGCTCGCAATCCTCCCTGCAAAAACATGACTTTTACAGGTTCCATTTTTTTAAAATTTCATCTGCACGGCAAATTAGGGTTTAGTGAAATACTCTGGATTTGACATTGTAAATAACATGATATAATTAAGTCAATTATATAAATCAATTATTAATATTGTCTTTTAAAAATATATCAAATATAAATTAAACAATAATAATAATCTTATCAATAAGCAAAGCTAATTATTCTTTGTAAAATATGATAGTTTGCTTAATGAAAAAGTTATTGACTGTTTCCACGGTTTGAGAGCATGTTCTTTAGGATTCAATTGAATTATACATAACAACTTGTCATAAAATTATAAATTTTCTCGAGGACAAATTTTATTAAATATTCAATGCTAGTAAAATTCAATAATCCTTTAAAAATTGAGAATTAAATGCACATTTTTATTATTTGATATACACCATTTCGAATTAAAAATCAACATGATTAAAGAATAAGTGTCCAATCAAATTATTATAATCCATCAAGATGCTCTTTAGACTTATTGATTCAACGAAATTTAATTTTAATGCCAAGACTATTGAAACATCATGTGAATTTAATTAATCAAAATTAAAGCACGTAAAATGACTTAAACAAGTTCAAATAAGGATAAGCCATCATTACACACAATAATCAGAATCAAATGACAAGATCTTTGAAATCTTCAAAAAACCAATAAAATGAATCAGCTCATGCAGTGAAGACCAAATCTAAGTGGGAAACGTGAAATATAACATGTTAAGTTAACCACCAAGATAATGGAACCAACTGAAATGATAAAAACCAACTCAAATAAAAAAAAAAAAAATGAAACTACTGCGCATTCTGCAATCCACAATCCGCAATTTGCAGGTTGCGGGTTGCGGCAACCAAAGGCCACAATTATTGAAAACCAACCCCGCATCTCGCAATCTGCATTGCGGGTTGGGGGATTGCGACTTGGAAAAATAAGGCGTGAAAGAGTTTATGAAATCCGCAACCCGAAATTTGTGGGTTGCGGGTTTCGGGAATGAAAACAACCACAAAAAATAAAAAATGCTTTTCCCACATCCCGCAACCCGACATTGCGGGTTTCGGGAACACCCAACGCAACTCTAAAAAACTAGTTCCCGCAATCCGAAATCCGCAATTGCAAGTTTCAGGTAGTTGGTTTCGGGATGGAGATTTTCCCAAAATTATTAATGAACCTTTCCCAAAAGATGAACCTGTCGGGTTGCATATTTCCGGTTTACGGAAAGAAATAAAAAATCACTCAAAATTTTAAAGCTTCCCGTAACTCAAAATACGCATAAATTATTTAAAGGAAAAATATCACTAAGTACATCAAATCAAGTCAAAGGCAAGAATGCATGCAGACAGGATGAATAACCCCAAAAATTGACTAAGTTACCCTCCCATATAAAATTGGGGCTCCCATGTTTTTTGAATAAAACATGGAATTTGTTGTGCCTACAATAGTCGCATACAATGTGTTGAAGGGCGCACAATAAGGAAGATATTATTCCTCTATCGCCGTTAGTCTCCATGTAAATGTAGTTGGAAGATCATGGTAATGAATCCTGATTGCTACATAGTACTCCCCACACAAGGAAAAGGAATTTGTCGGAAGAACCCATAGAAGTGGTACCTAGACAATGATAGTAAAGGGAAGATTTACATTCTTGCATTTAACATTTAGACATATGTATATTAAATGTTGCATATGGAAATATTAAATTGACAATAATTGAATGAAATAGCATTTTAAATTAAGAGATTATAGAAAAAGGGATATTTTGGGTAGAAGTTGTGCACACCCATTGATTTAGGAAAGATATGCATTAAGCTTAAAATAAAAAATAAATAAATTAGAGATAACTAATGTTAGAGAAAATCAAGACTAGGAAATATCTAGAGTTTAACTCCACATGCACCCAATGATATAGGGATTGGGATTTTAGACTAGGGAGATAACTAAGAGAGAATTAAGGAACTTATGTGCACTAGTATGTGAGAGTGAAACTTGTTGCATGAGAATGAATATAAGAGAATTAATAAATTAAATTAAATTGTGCATGAAAGGACACATGTCGTGCAAGAATTTTTCTATTTAAGAAAGGGATAATGAAGAGAAAATGATCTCTCTTGCTCCCTAATGCTGGATGGACTTCGTAATGGAAGTTTTCATTTGAGTGTGGTTCATAGGAGTTTGGTTGATAACTTCTCTGGGGATTGGGAGATCCCACCAGAGAGTCAAGGATCGTATGTTCTTACAACCCCTATTTGCTCGGGGGAACGAGAGGAAGGAGAGTAATATCGGTAAGGTAGGGAGGTCAACCGAGGGGTCATCCGGTAATAGCGTCGAGAGTTGATTGGATCATGCGGAAAATACTTTGAGGACTTTGAAAAATGTGGGATCGACCATCACAGAACAAGTTCTTTTCAAATTTTTGTTATAAGTTTTGTATAAAATTTTAAGGCAGATTTATTGCAGTGATTGACATGATGATGCAAATTATGTTTTAGTTATGTTAAACTATATATTGTTTCAATTCTGGCTAGGGTCCCAGGGAGGGCCCTACATTTTTGTATTAGAGCTAGTTTCAAAAGCTCGGCCTAAAGTCTCACACTGCACACAAACTACCCAAACTAAGTGTTATAATTAGTAAATATACCTAGATTAAAACATTGAGTTAGAAGCCATGTATAATTTCCATTTTTTAAATCGCTATTTGAGGTTAAAACAAAGATTAATGCTGTAGCATTCCATCAATAGATTGAAGTGAGCAAATTCAATATTCCTATTTTGAAAACTGTTGTAGAACTACTTAGGTTCCGGAACAAATCAGGCAGCCTATAGCTCAGTATATGTAAATATATAACATGTAGAGGAATAAAATTTGTTCACGCCTTGATCTCATAGCAGATCAAATGAATGGCTCCTTTTTAAGATGATTACTCATTTAGATAGAGCCAACAAATCTGTTTTGATTACCTAACTTATTACAGAAAAATAATTTGTATTCATATTTCGTTTTCATATAGTTCGAGCTAGACTTACTTCTATTGGGATTATATGATTTATTTGCAGAAGAACAATGTTGCTTCATGCTTCAATCTCATACAAATCAAATAGAGTAGATCTGATATATTGAAAAAACTTAATATTGAAGTGACTTAATTACTGAAAAAGACTTTATCCATGGCTCGATTGAGATCAACGATCTACTACCCAAGGGGATCCTTAACAAGCCTATGATTAAGAAAACTGATTTGATTATTTTCGACCCTATATTTCATTGATAATTGTATTAAACTGCTTGTTTAAAGGATGGAAATTCGGAACTCGACGAATAACTATGAGCTACATTTTAAGGTTTACTTGGTCGAATCCTAGCAAACCTTCTGCTGAGATATTTTATTGCTTTGTTGTTTGGTTAACTTGTGTAATCTTGGATTTCGTCATAGACTAAGTTTTAATTGACAATCGGATTGGTCCAATCTATTCCCAGTATAAGGCTTGTAGGGTAACCATGACGTTGACTTTGTAATCCTGTTAAATATCCCAATGTTTCCATACTTTCCAACTCTGCAATCAAATCCTTGTTCATATCTTCCTCTTTACAACAGATTCCTTGTATCAATTTTGAGATCCATAAATGATTAAATGGTAGACCATAGCCACTGCTCCTCCTTCCATATCGTGTGTTTAATTTTGATTACGCCGTGATAGATTGTCACCCCAGCCTACTCGGACTTTTAGATCCTGCCATATCCCGTTTTACTTAATAAGACGCGACATTGATTGCTTGTAAATCTCTATTTACTTCGTTCTGAACGTTAAACTAGATTAATAAACTCTGCCTCGTAGGAGTTGCTTCCGCATAGTCTATGTCTAGAACTGTAGTTAAAGCAGTGGCGCCTCTCTAATTAACGAGATTGGGTACCCGCACGAATCTAGTACCCAAAAAGGCCACAATAGAAGCATGCGGGCATAAAAAAAACAAGGGCGCGCACACACATTCAAACACGCGTATGCGCCCCTGCTTCAGCAATGCTGAACGTCCACGTTGTTGAGTTGGTGTGGAAAAAATGTGCACGCACGCGTTAATAACACGTACGTGCATATATGCACACATACGTTAATAAAACATGCGTGCATATATGTCCACATGCATTATTAACGCATCCGTGTGCCTATTTTTTTTATAAAAAAAAACTAAGCACGGGTTTGTTATTGTTGTAACAAACCCACAAGCGCAGAGCGGCCAAACAAGCACCCCGCAAGTGCGTTGTGGAGCACCCAAAGCCTCCAACTCGGCATCAATCCAAACCTTCACTACATTTCCTTCAGGTAGGTGCTCAATGAATCATGCTTTTGTTGTTTTTTTTGGTTTTCCATTGCAATTTTAAATTAAAAAAAAATTACAATCAACTAAAAAACCAACAAATTGTCATTGCATATTAAATACACTTAACGAAATGACATACACACCACAACCATCAAAGGAAACCAATGAAACCGAACCATCAGAAGATAACATCAACATTGGAACAGACAATGAACCTGGTGATGAACCATCTGAAAACTCTGAGGATCAATTACACCAAGATTTAAACGAATTAATGGTATTAAGCGATGAATTGAAGAGCACCAAGGAACCCTCTCGGGTTTCCCTAGATTCATCATTGCAAAACATCATTGAATCCATCAACATTTCCCATAGTGAGATCACAAATCTGAGCCAATACAGGGCTCAAATGAGGGAGCACTATTCCACTGGGATATCCAAAGAACAAATTAAAGACCTCAACATCACAAAAGCACAGTTGTACAACAAATTCATAGTTCCCACGACAAGACGACCTCCATATGTGAGGAAGAGACGGGTTTGCATGGACTAGTGTATTTACCAGCCATGGAGAGAATACTCGAGAAAGAGATGGTTTATGGTGTTTGATAGGCCCCCGTGCAATAATTTGAAGGTCCCATAGTATTTTCTTAGGAAATTGTGGGTTGAGTTTGAGATAGGCTACCATGTCAATTATTTTGACATCATTTTGTTTCAGGGTGTCGGTCTTGGCTCTTCCCAAGATCGACCTCAGGCCCGCCGCAACCCACTCAGAGGACCTCCTACACCAGGAGAGAGCCAAACCCCCCTCCTCATCCACCTGGGTTTGGTAGCAGCATAGATGAGATTGATGACTCAGTTAGATGTGACACACATCATTTGCTTAGACATACCACATTTGTGGCTATGTCTTCACAGAGCCGGGAGGACATCGATGAGACACACATCGTTGCACGGTCTATGGGTGACGGACGGGACATGCCAGGTACAAGTGGAACCCAGGCGGGGCCATCTAGTTCGACTGGAATAATGGCACATCGTTGTTCTCATTATGGTCATTCTTGCCATGGTCCTATGTAGCAACATGCCACAGAGAGCTACATGGACTAGGTTAGCCATTGTTTTATTTCATGTTCAAGTATTTATTGTATTTTATTTGATATCATATGTTTTAATATATTTAACTTTGAATTACACATTGTTGACTTTATTTGTTTTAATGTACAGTTATTCAGGGCCGAGTCTCCATCCTCTAGGTGGGATGACATCGGTTCCTTTGACCTAGACCAAGACATGGCAGCAGCAGAGGAGGTTGCAACACCATACACACAAGTAACTTCTTTACTTTGAATAATTAGATCCAGCTATGAATAATTTGTGTTCAGTAATTACAAATTAATTAGCACTGAGTAACCATTTTTTATATTAACATCGTTTAAAGCTAAAATGAAAATGAATAATTCTCACAAAACATGTCTATCATATTATCATTGGATTTTACAGTTTTGTTTGTCATATTGTCTAAATTATTTGAGAGCTATAAATTCATATAATTAAAAACCAAACAAAAATGAAGCCTTATAAAACATGAAAACCTAAGAAAACTAGACATGTGTTCATGTTCACTTTAGGCATCCTTTGCTTCTCCATTTTCAACTTTTTTCATTTATGATGCTACTTGTGCTTATGATTGAGGATGTCAATGCTCTTCTTCTCTCACTCTCTCACTTTTCCCCTCTCTTTCTCACTCTCTCACTTTACCTCTCTCTTCCTCTCTCCTTCTCTATCTCCCCCTATATCCATCTCACTCTATTCCTCTATCTATCTATCTCTCCCACAAATATCTCCATCTCCCTCCCTCCTTAAGTCTCTCTCTCTCTCTCTCCACCTCTTACTCACTCACTCTCTCTCCCCCTTGACCTATCACTCTTCCTGACCTTGTCCTCTCCCTCTCTTTCTCTCCATGTATAAGTCCCTCCCTCTTTTCCTCCTACTCACTCACTCTCTCCCTCCCCCTGGACCTATCACTTCACCATCCCTTGACCTCATTCTCTTTATCCATTTACAAGTCTCTCCCTCTCCTCCCCCCACTCCAAATATACATCCAAGAGTGCACATGTGCATTAAAAACATGTTCAATTCTCCTCTATTGATCATGTCAAAGGCCCCAACTCCATAAGGCCTAGAAAATAGTGCCCACAGTGGGTGCTTCAAAGAATGCCTGCAGGGTCCTTTTGATTATGCCCGCAATGGGGCTTTGAAATGCCCACAAGGGGCCTTCCAAATGCTTGCACATCTTCCTTGTCCACCTCATCATCTTTCCTTTGTCCTATAATCTTATGTTTTCCAATTCATCATCCTCCATGTCACCAAGTTATCGATCCTTATTGTCATCAACCATGTCCTCCTTGTCATGTTCCATGTCATCAAACACCATGCTTGACAAGTCATCAAGCTTGCTTGATTGTCACTTGTATTTGTCTTGTCCTTAGCTTGCAATGTCCTTCTTCCATGCTTGTCATAAACAGTTGTCATGCTTGCCATGCTTGTCATACTTGTCACCTTTTCCATTCCTCAAGGCATGTCACCATCTCCATTGTGCTTGCCATAGTGTGTATGCTCCATGTCTTTGTCATTAATGTATTGTCATCAATCCTTTGTCATGTCTTCACTTTGTCAAGTATTCTACACTTGCCATGCTTGCTTGCCACTTGTCAAGTCATCAAAGCTTTTCATGTTTACCATTTTTCCAGTCAAGTCTTTGCCATGTCATCACTTTGACCTTTTTCACTAACGTGTTGTCATCAATGACAACTTTGACCATCAAACACTTCAAGCATAAATTGTCAATATTCTTTGCCACATTATCTTCAATGAATGACCACAGAATGGGTCATTTGTTCCTATCATGGGCCCAATCCATTGTGGGTCAAAGGACATGATCCCCACAACCATGTTCTTTACCAAGTCTTGAACAAATGGACTACACCAATACAATAAAAACTTTATATAATATCCAAAGCACTATCATCTAACTTGAATCTAAATTAATTGCAGTCATGTTTTTTAAGTACTATCGTTGTCATTCTCATTGGCATTGTGTTTAATATTGTTAATACTGTTTTTATACATTCAATCTAAAAATTGTAGTGTTCTCATAGGTGTCTGCAGGCTCCAATGACCAGTCATCGCCACCGTGGATCAACAGATCTCCACGTGTGCAGGTATCGTGTGTATTAAAGCATAAATTTAATTTCAAATATGATGACTTTTATTGTGTATATTTATATTTTTCTATATTAAACTATGCGGTTATAAATGTGTATGCAGGTGCGAGCACCTCGGCCTGCCAATGTCGTTATTCCTCCCTCCCCAACCTTTCGGCCACAATATATGCCAGTTGTATCCCCTGACATATAGGCCCCATTCCATGCATCCCTCCCCACCCCCTTCCATCCATCCCCCCCCGCTATCCAGCACCACACTTCCATCCAGATCCCCCTTCCATTTCATATCCTACGTCCCATCACCCCATCCCAACCTTTACACCACCTCATGTATAGTTTCCCATGTTTCCACCCTCCCCCATCCAAACACGATACACCACCCATCCACATTCACCCATCCCTCCACCGAAACACAGACCTCGACCCCCCCCACATTCCCCCACCGCACTCTCTTCCCATTCTACGGTGGCCCCATCCATACTACAGCCAGTTGGGATTTATCGCCCTAGACATGCATCTCCATTTCGCCCATGCTAGTCCATGCCTCCTTCTTCCACTGTGCCCCCAAGTGGTGTAGCCACCGTCGATGTGGCTACATCCGCCCCTATACCATTCACCATAGCATCGGAGCAAGTTGTCCAGCGGACTACTCCATCCACCAGCTCTGAAGACCATCCGGTTGTGTTCATAGTGAGATTGACTAGTTTATGAAAATCTCATTCAATTTTAATGAAAATTACTATATGCATCTAATTTCATCATTTATCTGATTGTTCTAAATGTTGCAGGGTTTCATTGCTGAGAGACTTGGAGCACAGAGGAGAGAGACCCCCTCACGAATTACAATCTCGCATGCGGTGAGTTATTTAAGATTTGAAAACTATTTTTATTTTTAAATTATTTTTTATACTTGTATAATTTCCAGGAAAAGCTGACATATTATTGTTGTCGTTTCAGGGCACAGGGGGACGTGGTCCAAGTCTCTAGAAGGACCCAACTTCCTCTAGCACGAAGAAGAGGAAGATCGATTTTGGAGATGCACCTGGGAGCTCCGAGGTTGGGCAGGAGGATTGAGAGACCCTCCTATGTACACTAGCCACGATGTGGCATTTTGGGCACGAGTTGCCATATTTTGTATAGGGCACGAGTTTCCATATTTTGTACAGGGCATGAGTTGCCATTATATAGACGTTGGGAACGATGTTCCATTTTTCCAAAAAGTGTACATGATTGAATCATTTTTTAATATTAATAGATGGATCTACACTTGTCTATATGACTTTGTCTTTGATTACATTTTTGCATACATGATTTTGTCTTCAATAACAATGTTATGGAAAATTTTTCACATACATATAGATGTTATTTCTAGACACCAAGTGACCTCAATATGAGTCCCTTATATTTGAATGGGTCTTGCATCTTACACTTTTTCACACATCAAGCACATGGATGTACATGTGAGTCTGCATTAAAAGTAAACTCAAACTATAGATAACCAAAGTTGATAACATGTACATGTGAGTTTGCATTAAAATGAATGTCTTCCAAATGTTTTCATAAATGAGCATAGAAACAACAATGGTCGAAACAAAGAATTAAATAACAACAATTTTGAAATATGAAATAATAAATGATAAAGAAGTTTATGACAGCCCATAAGCAAACCAAAAACCTTTCCATATTGATCACATGATTGCAAGAGGGTCAATAACTCTTTAAATATGTGTCACATGATTTCAATAAGTTCAATAACTTTTTAAATATGTGTGAAAGAGAAACAAAAAGCAAATATTTTCCATTATATAAATTGTCCAACTAACTGACTAGTACCAAAGAATCAAATGAGTAATGAAAATTGAACTAATGTAGTTTAACAACATTTGCGATATAAAGAAGAGAAGACATCGTCAAAGAATTTCTCAAAATTCAAGACATACAACTTCAATCCAACCACAATATGTCCTGGTAATATTTACTATGCGTACAAGGTTTTCCTTTTACAACTCTTCACTGGGTTTGTAAGAACCCTGCTTGCACTTGTCTCGTCTCATGCTCAATTGAAGTGTTTATTTACAAAGTATCTCAAAAAACAAATTGGAACCAACCTATTTTGGAATCTCACCCCTTATGGAATTGATGGAGGCTCACAACTCTACACTATATGTTTCGATACACTTAATGCTCAGTCCTTCAAATTGCATAGTTAGAAAGAGTATGTGTTGCATTTGCCTCTCAATTTGTTTGATTGAATACAGATGCATTTTGTAATGGGATCATTACATAGCTAATATGGATTGTTTATGTGGATGGAGACACCCAACAACCATTGATGCCTATAGCACTACACACAAGTTAAAGAAAAAACAAGAAAAACTCCAACATTGGGAACAAATAGCCAAAACCAACAATGCGACTAGAGCACAATGACCAAGGGAACTTCAAAATGCAACACCACTCCACAAAATAAGTTTCTTTAGACCTACCTCATTTGGTATGAGAGAAGTTGCTTTAGACACCTAGAGACCTACCTACCACTTCTCTCATTTGGTATTAGAGAAGTTACTTTAGACCTACCTACCACTTCTCTCATTTGGTATTAGAGAAGTTACTTTAGACCTACCTCACTCATGTCAATGCTTGAGTTTTTGGAGGTCGACCTCCCACCCCACATGTCCTCTTCAACATTTTTTGTTCTCTTGGTTTTGTGCCCACCCAAACTTTTTTCATGCTTTGGGTACCTTGAGGTATATCCCCAACCCAAAAAACTCTTATATTATGTTGATTATGTTGGTTATTGGCTTCACCCAACAAAATTATATTTAACAATACACATATTCATAGATTTGGTTCCCCATGCTCAATGCTCACCCAAATCTACCTAGATTTTGGGTTTTTGGAGGCTACTCTCCCACCCAAAATCATATCTTGTGTTGCGTCATCTTCTAAACCTCCTCTACGATGTGCCTTTTTCCTCCAACAACTTTTTCTCTTAGCAACTCAATCTCTTTGGAATTTACCCTACTTGAATCTATTTAGCATAAGGTTTACTTTTTAGATTTAGTGCCCTTATCAAAGCATCGTGTCATCAACCTAGGGTTTCCACTAATATATTCTAACTAGATACCAGAATCTCCTTGACCAAATTTGGTGGACAAATGCATAGAGATCTTCTAGACTCTTAGATATGTATCCTAACAATTTATTTTAAAACATCCTCATTTATGGTTGAAGATTGATGCTTGATTCCTATAGATAACCACTTAGAGGGACTTGACCAAGACTATTCCAGTCCCACACTACAAATATCTACAACAAATTCAATGAGGAACAATCCACTAGTGATCTTCACCATGACACATTACATTGGATGCATTGTGTTAGGCTTTGAAAAGACAATTTTTATCCGCTAGGTTATGAATCAAACTTAATGCATAGGTGGTTTCAATTGTGATAGGATTATAGACAAAGTATACAACAATACATAGAGGTTTTTACTAATCTCTGACTAAATTTAGGATTCTAAAGAAACACTTATCTTAAATTTAATTCACATCTTGTTAAATATTTCATAATGAAATAGTTATTTGAGAGCACCACCTTAGACCAAGCCATACCATTAATATAAAATGTACATTAGAGAAATGACCTAATTCAATTTCCTTTTATAACTCTAACCCTAACCCTCAACCAAACCATAGAACTAAACCCTTTGTAACCTTTAGATACTTCCTCCAATATGTCCTAATATACCTACAAGTAACACTACCTCTTCAACCTCTCCACAATGGTGCCACTATCATGAAACTCAAAAGCTTGATAAATTTAAATATAAATAATAGATCTTTTTTAATAAATTTTAAAATATTATTTAATATAATATTTACAACATATTACGATTTGAGGTGATTTAAAATATATAATATCCCCAATGGCTACTTACACCTGTGGTAGTCGACGGAATCCAAGTCCGCTCTCTGGTTTGGGTTCCGTGGCCCCGGAGCAAATCCTCAAAGTGTCCCTGAATAAACCTGGGGTGCACGATGAAAATGGCTGTAGCACCCAAACCGTGGCTCCCATAGAAAATCCATCGATTCCGATGGATCTGGGGCATCGGGTTTCAGCTAGGGGATTCCCCACATCGTTCCTCGAAGTCCCGGAAACGGGGCCAATGTGCCCTCTCCAGAGCTAGGGTTTTGCTTAGTGAGGACCATTCCAAATTCGGTCAAGGACACCATTTCTCATATGAAGGATGTCGGGCATGCGTGTCCACCATGGACGTGTCCAAAATGGTAATACGCACCTGTGGAAGTCGACGAAATCCAAGTCCCCTCGCCAGTTTGGGTTTCGTGGCCCTGGAGCAAATCCTCAAAGTGTCCCTAAATGGCTCCAGGGTGCCCGATGAAAATTCCCGTAGCACCCAAACTGTGGCTCCATTCACAAATCCATCGATTCCGATGGATCCGGGATGTTGGGTTTCATCTAGGGGTCCCCCCACATCGTTCCTTGAAGTCCCGGAAATGGTGCCAATGTGCCATCTTTGGAGATAGGGTTTTGCTCAATGATGGACATTCCAAATTCGCTCAAGGGCGGCATTTATCATTTGAAGGCTCCCGGGCATGAGTGGCCACAGTGGACATGTCCACAATGGAAATACGCACCTGTGGGAGCCGAGGGAATCTAATTTCGCTCGCCAGTTTGGGTTCTGTGGCCTAGGAGCAAATCCTCAAAGTGTCCATGAATGGCCCTTGGGTGCCTGACTAAAATGCCTGTAGCACCCAAACCGTGGATCTATTCACAAATGCTTCGATTTCGATGGATCCAGGACACCGGGTTTCAGCTAGGGGACCCCCCACATCGTGCCTCGAAGTCCCGAAAATGGTGCCAATGTGCCATCTCCGGAGCTAGGGTTTTGCTTATTGAGGGCCATTCCAAATTCGCTCAAGGGGGCCATTTCTCATATGAAGGCTCCCGAGAATGCTTAGCCACCGTGGACACATCCACAATGGTAATACGCACCTGTGGGATCCGACGGAATTCAAGTCCGCTTGCCATTTTGGGTTCCGTGGCCCCATAGGAAATCGTCAAAGTGTCCCTGAATGGCCCTGGGGTGCTCGACGAAAATGACTGAGGCTTCGTTCATGAATCCTTCGATTCTGATGGATCTAGGACGTCGGGTTTCAGCTAGGGGACCCCCTACACCATGCCTCGAAGTCTCAGAAACAGTGCCAATGTGCCATCTCCGGAGATAGGGTTTTGCTCAGTGACGACCATTCCAATTTCAATCAAGGGGGCCATTTCTCATTCGAAGGCTCCTAGGCATGCGTGGCCACCGTGGACACGTCCACAATGGAAATACACACCTGTGGGAGCCGGCGGAATCCAAGTCTACTAGTCGTTTTGGGTTTCGTGGCCCCAGAGCAAATCCTTAAAGTGTTCGTGAGTGGCCCCGAGGTGCCTAATGAAAATTCCCATTGCACCCAAACCATGACTCCAATCATGATTCCATTGATTCCGATGGACCTAGGGCAATAATTTTCAGCTACGGGACCCCCCAAACCGTGCCTCGAAGACTCGGAAATGGTGCCAATGTGCCATCTCCGGAGCTAGGGTTTTGCTCAGTGAGGACCATTCCAAGTTCGCTCAAGGGGGGCATTTCTCATCCGAAGGCTCTCGGGCATGTGTGGCCATCGTGGACATGTCCACAATTGCCACTTGCACCTATGGGAGCTGACGGAATCCAATTCTGCTCGCCGATTTGGGTTCCGTCGCCCTAGAGCAAATCCTCAAAGTGTCCTTGAATGGCCCCAGGGTGCCTAACGAAAATGCGCATTCCACCCAAACCATGACTCCGATCATGAATTCGTCGATTTCGATGGGTCCGGGACACCGATTTTCAGCTAGGGGATCTACCAAACCATGCCTCAAAGACTCGAAAACGGTGCCAATGTGCCATCTCCAGAGCTAGGTTTTTTCTTAGTGAGCACCATTCCATTTTCGCCCAAGGGGGGTATTTCTTATCCAAATGCTCCCTAGCATGCATGTCCATCGTGGACATGTACACAATCGCTAGTTGCACCTTTGGGAGCTGACGAAATCCAAATACGCTCGCCGGTTTGGGTTCCGTGGCCCCGGAGCAAATCCTCAAAGTGTCCCTGAATGGCTCCGGGGTGCTTGATGAAAATGCCCGTAGCACCCAAACCGTGGCTCTGTTCATGAATACGTTGATTCCGATGGATCCGGGATGCTGGGTTTCAACTAGGGGATCCCCCACACCGTGCCTCGAAGTCCCGAAAATGGTACCAATGTGCCATCTCCGGAGCTAGGGTTTTTCTCAATGAGGGCCATTCCAAATTCACTCAAGGAGGCATTTCTCATCTGAAGGATCCTAGGCTTGTGTGGCCACCATGGACACGTCCACGATGGCAATATGCACCTTTGGGAGCCGATGGGGGAGCGAAGAGCAGTGAAAATAATGAGCTGTGTTCGGGTTTGAACTCTTATGGGATTCCAAGCTTTGTGGATTCTATCCGCATGGAATGCAATGATCTGATGGTGGATGTAACATGTCCATTTATCTGCCAGCATAAAATACGAGAGTGGGAGTGCAAAGAAAAGCAGCGGTGGGAGGTGTAGTTCAGTGAGAATGAGCATTTCAATTTCCAAGAACAACATTCAATCCAACATTCAAGCTTGAATGTTGTTATTGGGAATTGGAATGCTCATTCTCACCCAAATACACCTCCCACCGCCACTTTTCTTTGCACTCCCACTCCAATCTTTTACGCTAGCAGATAAACAAACAAGTTATGTCCACCGTCAGATCAAAGCATTCCACATGGATAGAATGCACAAAGGTTGGAATCCCAGAAGAGTTCAAACCCAAACACAACTCATTATTTTCACTTCTCTTAGCCCCTCCGTCGGCTCCCACAGGTGAAAGTGTCCATTGTGGACGTGTCCATGGTGGCCATGCACGCTCGGGAGCCTTCAGATGAGAAATGGCCCCCTTGAGCGAATTTGGAATGATTGTGACTGAGCAAAACCCTAGTTCTAGAGATGGAACATTGGCACCATTTCTGGGACTTCAAGGCACAGTTTAGGAGGTCCCCTAACTAAAAATCGACACCCCGAAGCCATTGAAATTGACGGATTCATGAACAGAGCCACGGTTTGGGTGTTATGGGCATTTTCGTCGAGCACCCCGGGGCCATTCAGGGACACTTTGAGGATTTGCTCCAGGACCGCGGAACCCAAACCAACGAGCAGACTTGGATTTCGTTGGCTCCCACAGGTGCACGTGGCCATTGTGGACATGTCGACGATGGCCATGCATGTCGGGGTTCCTTCGGATGAGAAATGCCCCCCTTGAGTGAAATTGGAATGGTCCTCACTGAGCAAAACCCTATCTCTGGAGATGGCACATTGGCACCGTTTCTGAGTCTTAGAGGCACGGTTTGGGGGGTCCCCTAGCTGAAACCCGACGTCATGGACCCATAGGAATCGACATATTTGCGATCGGAGTCACGATTTGGGTACAATGGGCATTTTTTTCAGGCACCCCGGGGCCATTCAGGGACACTTTGAGGATTTTCTCCGGGGCCACAGAACCCAAACTGGCGAGCGGACTTGGATTCTGTCGGCTCCCACAAGTGCACGTGGCCATTGTGGACATGCCCACGGTGGCCACACATGCCCGAGAACCTTTGGATGATAAATGACCCCCTTGAGCGAATTTGGATCACCTCTCTTTCACATTTTTGAATACCTGTGATCACTAAGGTTACTAATATCTTGTTCTAACACTAAGGCCATTTCCCTAGTAGAACACATGGAGAGCGGAGCTAACACCTAACATGATTTTTTATGTCAACAATAGAGGATACCTTCAATTGAAATGATATATAGAATAAGGATTTATTCCTTCTCATACCATCAATATCACACTATTTTATTTGTAATTAGCTTCATGGAGGAATTCACCATGGTTCATGAAAACACCCCTAGGAGGATATCTGAAGTCTAGGGAGGACAACTTGGCTTGAGCTTGATCCTTCTAAGATTATAAGGTTACATCACTTGGAGGTTTATGATTAGGTTTTTTTTATGAAACCCTAGGTGCATTTTCTAAATAAGAAGAAGAGAAGCAAATGTATTGCATTGGACGACTTGTTTTAGTGATTCATGCATGTTATATCTCCTTGGTTCAGCTAGGGCTTTCACTATTTTCCCTAGCTAGTGTTTTGGAGAGTAGAGTTTAGATTTTTTGTGTGCCCATGGTTGAGGGTCTAAGAGTATGTGAGATAATTGGGAACCCCAAGCAAAAGGCCTCACAAAGGGAAATTCCAAGTAACTTTGAGAAAGTGACAAATTAGGTCAAAATTTGAGCATCTTGTTCTAACACTAAGGTCATTTCCGTAATAGAAGACATGCAAAATGTAGCTAATGCCTAACATGATTTTGGGTTCTATCAATAGAATTGTCTTGACATGTACTTGTGTAATGTGACATGGATATTGTTTGTAAATCCTAAGAAAGAGAATCATGGTACTGGTGAGAGCTTGATTGACATAAGCTTGTTATTGAATCCAACAAGGACTTCTTATCTATCATGGAGATTATAGGGTTAATGAGTAAACCCTAGGAGTTAGATTTTATGGATCACGAAGATATAACCAGTGGAGAAGATAATGCAAAGATAGACATGTTGGATGTTCTTGTAGAGATTTCTCTTGTGCGATGCTAGAGTATAAGACCTAGGGTTTGAGGATTGAAATACCAGGATGGACATGTAGCCTTGGATGCTAGATATAATGTTATAGTGTAGTGTACTTGTGTGATGTGACATTCCTAGGGTTTGCATAAGATATCTCATATTAACATGTTCATGTGCTCTTGCATGTACCCCAACGTTCCAAGAAAAAGAAATATTTATATTTATTTGCAAGGCAAATTTAAGGTCTTGGAGATGACTGCAACCTTTGTATCTCATAATCACAAGCCATTGCCATCATTGAATATGATATCATGGTAGTGTAAGAAGTTGCAGAGGTGTTAGAGCCCTAAATATTGAAATAATTCAATCCCAACATAAAGCATCTCATTCTTATCACCAACCAAATGCATATTAGGGTTTGATGCTAGAGTATAAGACCTAGGGTTTGAGGATTGAAATACCAAGATGGACATGTAGACTTGGATTCTATAAGTTGAGTTCTCTAGTGGTGTACTTGTGTGACATGACATGGGTAGGGTTTTTAAACCCTAATAAATATAATCATGCTAGTGGGGAGACATTGATTAACATAAGCTTGTTGTTGAAGCCAATGAGGGATTCCTAGATGTCCTAGAGATTATAGGGTTGCTGAGGAAACCCTAGCAGTTATATGTTAGGGATCATGAAGATATAACCACTGGTGAAGATAAGGGGAAGAGACATGGATAGAGTTTGCATGAGACAAGATTGTGTCCTTTATTTAATAGCATGTGTAATTCTCATCATAAATAAAATTGTAAGGAATATATCACACTAGTATAAGGTATTCTATTCCACGTGGCTTTCCCAATCTAAAAGGAATCTCCTTCAACACTCATCCTCACTTGTCCCAGGAGAACGTCTCAAGGCAACAAAAAACTAACACCATAGCCATGGCCAAGGATTTGAGACCCACCCCTCATATACAAACCCTTCTAATAGTGATCCTATCCCACTTGGAGTCCGAATACCCCCTATTGAGGGTATGTGTGGTGGTTCACAGATTCTAGGGATAGATTAGGTTTCTAGGATTCTAGATCAAATTCCTAGGGTTAGATTAGTGTTTCTAGGGCTAGTTTAGGTTTCTAGGACTAGATTAGGTTTATAGTATTCTAGCTTAGTTTTCTAGTGTTAAATTAGTGTTTCTAGGGTTAGTTTAGCTTTCTAGGATTTCTAGGGCTATATTAGGTTTGTAGGGTTATATTAGTGCTTCTAGGGCTAGACTAAGTTTCTAGGGATATATTAGGTTTCTAAACATTAATGACAAAGAGTGAAATGATGACATGGCAAAAGGACAAGATGACATGAAGGACAAGCAATGGACAACACATTAATGACAAAGGAGCATGCCAAGGTAAGCAAGATTAATAGGATGACAAAGGAGTATGACAAGGACAACAATATGATGATGCAAAGATAGACAAGTATGACAAGGACAACAATATGATGATGCAAAGATTGACAAGTATGACAAGGACAACAATATGATGATGCAAAGATCAAGCAAGCATGAGATCATGTCAAACAAGCATGACAGATGTTGTTGACATGCATGATGAGGATGACTTGTTGACATGGAGGAAGTATGACAAATGTTGTTGACTAGGAAAACAAGCTAAGTGAATTTGGTAAGCATGACAAGTGTTAGTGACATGGAAAAGACAAGGATAACACACATGGCATGTTGACATGTCTTGAGGAATGGAAAAGGTGACAAGTATGACAAACATGGCAGGCACACAGTGATGATGTGAAGAGAAGATCAAAAAATTAAATATATATAGAGAGAGGTTAAGTCTCCTTCGTGTCTCGTGTCCTCGTGTTAGGTGAGCTAGGTTCTACTTATTCATTAGACAGGTGTGATTCCTTAATGGAGGACATTGTTGAGGGCGATTCAAGAGTGTTAGATAATGTGAATATTACAAAGTCAATTCGATCCCGGGGTGGAAAAAGCAAACCGGGAAGCGTAATGGGATTCCGTCAGCGCCTACAGGTCCACCAATGCGAGACACACATGTACATGAATTAGAAGTAGACACACATGTACACCTCAAAATATTGATTTAGGGGTAGGACACAAGTGACTATGAAGTATCTTTGTTAATGTTTGATGTCTGTAAAGTGTGTATGAGTGGAGCTAAGTGAGGAGAGATGGAAGTAGTGCGATGGAGGATGGCTTTAGGATGATTTACCAGGCTCTTAGGGATGGATGGTGGATTTAAAATTAGAAATGTTAAGATATAGAGAACTCGAATTGTTCACATGTATGTATGTATGTATCAACAAAAAATGCATGTACCAACAAAATAACATAAAACTACACATACCTCGATGTAGAACATAACATTCTTTGATGCAATTCTATCTCTTATGTAAAGTTGACTGACCTCATTCAATAAATCCATTTGGATCCTCTCTGTTGCTAATTGTATTCATCAATATCTCGTGCTCTGAATGAGGCAAGTAGTAGCATACCTTGGTTGAGCTCTTGCTTGTCATTGTTTGTAGATGGATGTTTGTTCCAATGATCAAGTTTGTGAAGTGATACACCACTGAACCTAGTCTATAATCCATGAATACATACCCACTAGTCTTTCTTGACTTCCCATCTAGTATAAGATGTCCCCCCTTAACCACCATCGAGCCAATAGGAAATTCAATGCCTTCATCATCAATTAATGATCCGTAGAGGGTTTTCTTACCTTGGATGCACCGTTCCAACCAATAATCCGTGCCCCATTCATTGTCTTTCGGGGTAACAACTGCGTATATGTGTCCTGGTTGTACAAGATCTGAGATATGGTCGTAGTCTGTCGAAACCGGTGATTGAACTCCTCTAACTGGATTGTTTCAAAAACTGCACGTTGGTCTACTGCAAGTGACACACGATCCCATTCATCAACCCAGTCCATGCATTCGCATTCATCCCATTCGCCACTACTGCAAGGGCTACAAAAGCAAGCAAGTTTCGCGTCCATATTTCAAATAAGGGGTTGTTTGAGCTTCAAACTAAATGAAATCCACATGTTCCTTGTACTGTGCCGCAACTATAGGAACGTGATCGATCTATGTCAACCACTTGCCAAAAATTTCTTACCACACGTCCTATCATTGATGATGTGTGTTGATCTCTTGCTCGGTTTGACATTGTTGCAGAGCACCATTGAACTATGGATTCTGCATCCCGGATATGAGGGTCCGTGTTAAACCTCATCTCTTCCCTTCATAGTGCGGTCTTGATGCATGCACCGGCCCCATCATGGTTGCCTTTGCCATGCCCACTCTCAAAATAGTTCCAGATCTGCGGCACATTATAAGTCTTATGCAAAATACTCATCCATTGGAATAATAAGGCATTTTTGAATTGGCCCACACAACCATCCGACCATATCCAATGATGATCCAACTATATATCTCTCTCCTTTAACTGATCATAGAAAATTCAAAAACAATGTTGCACACATAATGCAGATCATGAGTTCTATCATCACTTATGTAAAAGTTTGTCTCCTTCAGTATTATCCTCGTTGTTGATGTATTTGTAACTTCAGAAGATATTCACTTGTATATTACATTTTTACTTTATTGTATATCCAACAGAGATGTATTATTCCTCTGATTGGAAGTGTCGTCATTTGTATTTGCAAGTGCTGCAAGTTACATTGTAAGTGTCGTCAATTGTATTGATGGGTTATTAGACCACCAGTGTGGGGTTGGCCCTAGTTAGGTCATGTGGTTGGGTTATTAGGCTTCCTTAGGAATTTGGCCCTATTAGTTTATTGGCAGGTCAAGTCAATGTATAAATAAGAGGGTGTGCCTCTCTCATTCTATTCATTTCACTCACTTCTCAAGCTAGCATAGCTAAGAGAGAAAGTGGCGCACAAGTGGAGGAGGAGGAGTATCTGCTAGAGACATCTCTTTAGGTTTGATCATTGTGATCTTGGTTTGTGGCTTATTCTATCTCTGAGGAAGTTGCGAGGTTTTTCACCTTCTTGGTTTTCCTAGAGGAAACTCTGTGTCTATTGTCTCTTGTGTTTATGCTTGTTATGTTGCACATGTTATTCTCTTAGTGATCCTAGATAATATTGAATGAAATTATCAAAAAATTAACATGGTATCAGAGCTGACCTTAGAAGAAGGCACTGTGCAGTTGCAGAAGCTAGGGCTTCTTAATTTTTGGGTTTCTCTCCATAGATCATTAAAGGAAGGAGGCTAGATTGACTCTCCTAGCAAGGGTGCATCTTTCTATCGAGATAGAATTCAATTCTGAGCACTTTCAATTTTTGACCTATCTCTGCTGCAGGAAATTAGGGTTTCGGAGAAAGTTGGAATTTTTGAAATCCGATACCACGGCTAGAAGCTCCTCTGAAAAATTGAAGTTTAGAGACCAAGATCAAAAATTTTGGTTGGGTGAAGCTCTGGGAAAATCAAACCCTAATTCAGGGTCCTGTCTAGTGAATCCAGAAGTTTCAAAGGAAACTTTGAGGGGACAAATTTTGTAGTTTTCAAATTTGGAATATACCAGCTTGACCAACTCAGCAAGGCGCATCTTTCTATCCTTTCAAAAGTTTGAAATTCAAATTTTGAATTTTTAGGGTTTCTTTAACAAACCCTAATCCAGCTCCAGATCCATTTTTTAGCAAATCAAGTCTTAAGACCTAATAACTTTTCTATTTCCATTTGAAGTACTCTTTAAAATGTCTCACCACACCAAGCTTGAGGATAAGCTTGAAGGGGATGATAATTTCCGAGCATGGAAGTATAGGATTGGGTTAATCCTAGAAAAGAATGAGTTGGACACTTACATAAGTGAAGAGGTTCCAGTTCGAGAGGGAGAAGAGGCTAAGGCCTTACATAAGAAGAACTTGGTCAAATCCAAGAGAATCATTGTTGATTCTATTAAGGACCATCTCATACCCCATGTGTCTTCCCTAAAGACACCTAAGGAGATGTTTGACTCTTTGACTAAGTTGTTTGAAGGAAAGAACATAAATCGGAAGATGACTTTGTGGAACCAATTGAAAGGGGTAAAGATCCAGAATGGAGAGACCATACAATCTTACTTCTCCAAGGTCTCTCAAATCAAGGAACAACTTGAAGCTGTGGATGAAGTAGTGGAGAATGGAGAAATTGTAATGACCACATTGAATGGCCTACCTAGGTCATGGGACTCCTTCATCCAAGGAATCTGTGCAAGAAAAAAAATGATCTCTTTCAGTAGACTTTGGGAGGAATGTTCACAAGAAGAAGCTAGGCTTATGGCCCGAGAAGAAAAGATGGGAAATGAAGATCAAGCTCTCACAACACACACCAAGAAAGGTAAGTTCAAGAGGGAGCAATCTTATCACAAGAGAGCTCCACACCACCATCAAAGAGATAAGAAAGATTTAAGGTGCTTTACTTGTAATGAGAAGGGACACTTTTCTTCAGATTGTCCTAAGAACAACAAGAACAAAAAAAACAACAACTACAACAAGAAGAGGAAGAGAAACAAGAAGAGATATCATGCTCATGTTGCTGAGGATGATGAACCTCCCAAGAAGAAGACTAGGGCAGAAAGTGAATATTCATCAAGTGACGAGGAATATGTTCTAATATCTGCTCTCACAGGTACTATCTCTCATGGATGTGATGATTGGCTTATTGATAGTGGGGCTTCCAAACACATGACTGGGTTTAAAGAATCCTTTATAGATCTATATGAACATGAGTCACCTCATAAGGTGAAGCTTGGGGATGACTATCAATATCCCATAAAAGGAAGTGGTGAAGCCTCCTACAAACTAGACTCTGGGAAGTCTTTGAAGATGAAAGATGTTCTATATGTACCTGGATTCAAGAAGAATCTTCTCTCCATATCATCTTTGGTTGCAAAGGGAATGAGAGTTGCATTTATAGAGGGCCAAGTACTCATGTGGCAAAAGGGTAAGACAATAGATGATGAAGTGCTGATTGGAGAGCAAGAGGGAGGATTGTACAAATTGAAGGGACAACCTGAACATGCCATGGTACATGAATCCATGGATCCAAATGAACTTTGGCATAGAAGGATTTCTCATGTGCACTATAGAGCACTTACAATAGAAAGCAAAGTAGTAGAGGGTCTTCCTGAAATCCAATCAAAGCATGAAGGTATTTGCAAAGGATGTGCAAAAGTAAAGAACACAAAGAGGGAATTTCCAAGCAGTGAAAGCAAAGCAAAAGGAATCTTGGAGATTATCCACTCTGATGTATGCGGACCAATGTCATCTAGTTCTCTGAGTGGGTATGTATACTATGTTTCCTTCATTGATGATTTCTCTAGGAAGACTTGGGTTTATTTCTTGAAAACAAAAGATTAAGTGTTTGATAAGTTCAAGGAATTCAAAGCCTTGATAGAAAATCAAACTGATAATAAGATCAAGACCTTCAGATCCGATAATGGTGGAGAATTCACTTCAGGTGACTTCAAGAAGTTATGCAGTGATTCAAGGATTAAGAGGGAGTTGACTAATCCTTACAATCCACAACAAAATGGAGTTGTAGAAAGAAAGAACAGAACAATCATGGAAGCAACACGGGAAATGCTTCATGACTAGGATCTGCCTATGCATCTATGGGCAAAAGTAGCTAGGACAGCTGTATATGTGTAGAACAGAACACCCCACAAGATACTTGAGAACAAACACCAGAAGAAGTTTTCTCAGGTAAGAAACCTGAAGTCAACCATCTCAGGATATTTGGCTGTCTAGTATACACACACATTCCAAAGGAAAAGAGGACAAAGCTAGATCCTTCAGGAAATAAGGGCATCTTTGTGGGTTACATTGAAAGCTCGAAGGCATACAAAATCTACTTTCCAGGGTTCAAGAAGATTGACATCAGCAGGGATGTAACATTTGATGAAGACTCAGCATATATCAAATCAAGGAAGACACCTGTTGAAGACAATGAAGAAACAAAGGTAACCATATTTCAAGACACCACTATGAATGAATCAATTCCATAAGAAGATCGTGAAATTGAAGATCCACAAGAACTTGTAGATCCACCATGTGAGAAGAACTCGCACAAGACGAAACCTGCATGGGCTAGAGAGCTCATCCAAGATGCAGAAAGGTATGGTATTCCAGAAGAAGAACACAGAGAAAGGAAAAGAACAAGGTCACACACCAGCTATGTTTCCTTGCTCTGTGATATTATGAACAAAGAACCTTCTAGTTATGAAGAAGCAGTGAAAAAGAAAGGATGGAAGGATGCCATGGTCGAGGAATACCAATTGATCATGAAGAATGATGTTTGGGATGTGGTCCCCAGACCAGAAGGGAAGTTTGTTGTGACTTCCAAGTGGATCTATAAGATCAAGCATGCTACAGATGGTAGCATAGAGAAATATGAGGCGAAGTTTGTAGCTCGTGGCTTCTCCCAGAAAGAGGGGATAGACTATGAAGAGACTTTTGCTCCTGTAGCCAAATACACTTCCATCAGAACAATACTTGCTCTGGCTGCAGTGATGAAGTGGAAGATACACCAGATGGATGTCAAGACAGCTTTCTTGAATGGTGTAGTCGAAGAGGAAGTGTATGTGGAGCAGCCACTTAGTTTTGAGACTCATGACAGAGAGTCATATGTGTACAGATTGAAGAAAGCCTTGTATGGCTTGAATCAAGCTCCTAGGACTTGGTATGATAGGATAGACAACTTTCTATCCAGCTTGGGCTTTACCAAGAGTAAAGCGGATTCCAACCTTTACTACAAGGTTGAGGAAGGCAATCCAGTGATACTACTATTGTATGTGGATGACCTGTTTGTTACAGGAGAGGATAGGTTGATTACCGACACCAAGAGGAAGCTTGCTGTCGAGTTCGAGATGAAGGAATTGGGGATGATGCACTACTTTCTAGGCATGGAGGTGTGGTAGAGTGTAGATGGAATCTTCCTTGGACAAGGGAAGTATGCAGTAGAGACCTTGAAGCGGTTCGGGATGATGGACTGCAAGGCCATGGCCACACCTATGGCATCGAACCTGAAGCTTATGTGTGATGCTTCATCTAAGTCGGTTGATGTCACAATGTATCATCAAATGATTGGGTCCTTGATGTACCTGATGAACACGAGACCAGATATTTGCTTTGCGGTGAACACATTGAGCGAGTTCCTGATGGATCCCAGAGGTGTTCACCTAGTTGTTGTAAAGCATATTCTGAGGTACCTGAAGGGTACAATTGATTATGGGCTCAAGTATGATGCAAATCAAAAGTTCAACTTGGAGGGTTATGTTGATTCAGATTGGGCAGACAGTGCTGTAGATAGAAAGAGCACTTTGGAGTGTTGCTTCAGTATGGGATCAGGTGTGATCTCTTGGTTTAGCAGGAAGCAGTCCTGTGTAGCACTTAGTACAGCTGAAGCATAGTATGTCATAACTTGCTCGGCTAGTTGTTAGGTAGTATGGATGAGGAAGCTACTGTCTGAGTTATTTGATCTCCCGTTTGATGCTACATGTATCTATTGTGACAACCAGAGTGTGAAGTTGTCTGAGAACCCGATGTTTCATGATAGCTTGAAGCACATCGAGATCAAATATCACTATATCAGGGATATGGTGCAGAGAGGAGCACTGAAGCTCCTGTATTTTGCGATGGATGAGTAGGTTGCATATGTGTTGATGAAACCACTAGCCAAAGTGAAGTTTGAATACTTTAGAGAGGGGATTGGTGTTCTTCAGATTGAAGATACTTCAAGGAAGAAGTGATGGGACACATTTGCAGGAGCCATTCCAAGCATGGTGATAGGAGGATCCTTTCCATGGCTGTGGATGTAAGAATTGTGTGATGAGCATCAGGACGATGCTACAGTTACTGCTATGTATGATGACCAGGATGATCATGTGTGATGATATGCATCAAGTGGATGCTTTGTATGATCAGTTTGATTATACGATGATGATGAGTATTAGGACGATGCTCCAGACGATATGCATCGGGACGATGTTGTGATGATGATCAGGTTGATCATGTGATGATGTGCATCAGGACGATGTACGATATGATGATGATCAGTATGATCATGAGTATCAAGATGATACTCCATGGCCATGGACAGGTTGTGCGATAAGCGTATAATCTTGCCCTGGGAGATTTGTAGATACTCTTGCGAGGTTTTGCCTATGGCATGTAATAGTTCCCTGGGAGATCTAGCAAATACTCTTTCGAGGTTTTTCTTTGGGAGGACATATAATATTTCCCTGGGAGATCCGATAGGTTGAGCAGTATGCTCGTAATCATTCTTGGGATTCTCTTTCGAGGTTTTGTCCTGAGGACATATAATATTTCCCTAGGAGATCCGATAGGTTGAGTAGTATGCTCTTAATCAATCCTAGGATGCTCTTTCGAGGTTTTGTCCTGTGGCATATAATATTTCCCTGGGAGATCCGATAGGTTGAGCAGTACGCTCGTAATAAGTCCTCGGATGCTCTTTCGAGGTTTTGCCATGACCACATGTAATATTGCCCTGGGAGATCCGATAAGTTGAGCTATGTGCTCGTAATCAGTCCTGAGATGCTCTTTCAAGGTTTTGTGGTGGTCATATATAATATTTCCTTGGGAGATCCGATAGGCTGAGCAGTAAGCTAGTAATCAGTCCTGGGATGCTCTTTCAAGATTTTGTGATGCACGTAATTAATCCTAAGGATTCCACAGTATGGCCAGAGATGATGAAGACTTGTAGGAGGCTAGGTCTACATCCAGCATGAAAAAGGGTTGGCTCTGTAGAACTTCCTATGACGAGAAGAATTCAAAGATAGCCTAGTGATTGAGATGTCAAGTACAACAATAGTGATGATGATGATGCTCCGTGATCTAGTGATGATGATCCAGCTCCAGAATTGAATACTTGTGCCAATATGTATTGATGACCTATGTCTAGAGAATACCTTCCTAGTTAAGAGGGAGTGTTGATGTATTTGTAACTTTGGAAGATATTCACTTGTATCTTACATTTGTACTTTATTGTATATCCAACAGAGATGTATTATTCCTCTGATTGGAAGTGTCGTCATTTGTATTTGTAAGTGCCGCAAGTTACATTGTAAGTGTCGTCATTTGTATTGATGGGTTATTAGACCACCAGTGTGGGGTCGGCCCTAGTTAGGTCATGTGGTTGGGTTATTAGGATTCCTTAGGAAGTCGGCCCTATTAGTTTATTGGCAGGTCAAGTAAATGTATAAATAAGACGGTGTGCCTCTCTCATTCTATTCATTTCACTCACTTCTCAAGCTCACATAGCTAAGAGAGAAAGTGGCGCACAAGTGGAGGAGGAGGAGTATCTGCTAGAGACATCTCTTTGGGTTTGATCATTGTGATCTTGGTTTGTGGCTTATTCTATCTCTGAGGAAGTTGTGGGGTTTTTCACCTTCTTGGTTTTCCTCGAGGAAACTATGTGTCTATTGTCTCTTGTGTTTATGATTGTTATGCTGCTGCACATGTTATTCTCTTAGTGATCCTCGATAATATTGAATGAAATTATCGAAAAATTAACACTCATGTCATTGCTTCTCTCTGGACCATGCCTATACATAATATGTACCATGATGCTGACTTGGTATGAATGGTAGTATTGACTCTGGATTTCATTTTTTGGCTGAAGGGTGTAATTTTCTGCAAAATCCACAATTGACACTATGGTTCCAATAGGAAATGTGTCCTTGCATTTTCTGTACTTCTCATCTTGCCATCGCGCTACATGCACATGTTGAGCATTCTTCTCTATTTTCGTGTGGAAATCCGTCAAGAAGTCACATACACATACCTGTTACCATGAAAACAAGGGCAATATTACAATGTGGACTTTGTAAAAATGTATATGTCATAAATTGAACGTGTAATATGAAAAATATGCAATATTCATTTACCTGTGACTTCACTAATGCAATCTTTTTACTTTCCCTGGCACTGTCTAATTGATAGGTTACGTACTTGAATCTCTACATCGCCATGCCCATCCTGCCAAATTCTTGCTCCTCGCTTTCATGAATGCAACGGTTCAAAAGAGAAAACCCAGTACTACACCTCGAACATGTCCCATATAGACACGTTTTTTCATAATATTTTTTTCCTTCGGACCTTGGACACATGATGTTGTGGATAAAGTCTCTTGATTCATTCGATGGTAGTATGGATTCATTGCAGCCCTGCACAATGTTAGTATGCAAATAAAAAAAATATGTTTATATGTGTCATAATAATATTCATATTCTACGTGGTATCTACAACAACAGGTTTTCCGATCAATGCATATACGAACGTACCATGGTTTGTATTTCTCGAAGGACCTTTTGCCCAGGTTCAATTGTGTGTGCTCATTCCTGAATCTCTTATAGAGTTCAGTCTGTGTGGTGTCAAGGAAGTGTTTAACATGGGGTTCACATTCAGTAGAACCTTTTCTCACCTTTCGCACATCTCCTTGGTTTGATGAAGGTATGGTATGATCATGCCAAACATTTTGTACTAACTCCTTAACAGCATCAATTAGCTTCCTATCTCCACGAGGCAACCTACCAACAAAATCCCAACAATCGTTTCCACCTGGAGTATCGATATTTTCTCTTACAACAGAGTACTTTTTAATAGTTTTTCTATTTAATTTAAGTATGTGAGAAGTGTGTGATAGAAGGCGACGTTGCCTTGTGGACTTGCTTACAACTGATTCCGCTAACACACAACAATCCGCACATAGATATTTTGTACGAGACGTCTTCCCAATCGTATTAAATGCGGATTGGATATTTCTAACAATATGAATGCTAGCCTCTGAACTTTTAACCATATTTATGCCCAAAATTCTCCTAACAACAACTAAACAATGTGACTTTAACAAACATAGCAATAATTGACATTTACCTGCATCACCTTTGGATTCAAAATATTCCTTGAAAATTTTGTTGCATTTCCATTCGATAGTGCATTTTGGCAACTTACCTTCAAGGCCCGATAGAGCACTTTCATCCACATGAATACGTCTAGGAGTTTTTCTTCATGCACTGGACAGTCGAGGTAGGGAAGGTGGACATGAGACATGAATACCAAAGCTTGTTTGTTGCGGTGCTTCGTTCACACATTGGGCCATAATGGGAGTGTGCTCGTCATGGTTGTGGTCTTCTCGGGGAGATTACAAATTAAGCATTGCTTGTATGTCCATCTCTACACATGCATCATCTCCTAGTATTCATGTGTCATGAGGAACTTCAGCATGACTCGTTGATGGATTGTTGGTTGGAGATTGTGTTGATGTTGGAATTTGAGTTGGGTCCGTTAGACGCGACCGCTTTACCTGTGGTTCTAAACAATAGGTTGTCATGTCAACAACTGTGTTAGGATCGGTGGCAGGATCCAGGGCAATGACAGGACCATGTCTCACTCTTTCCATTGCCAACCTGGCATTTTCTCTTAAGTCATTGACCTTTTCAATGGGAAAATTCCTTCTATATTTTTTTGTTCTGTTACGTGAGTTTTCCATCTCCAAAAGTCTCTTTAACAAAACTATGAGGCCCAGTAGTGCCTACCCCTGCAAAAGAAACAATAAATAAGATATCAGCTCCATTATACAATGAACTTGACACATTCCAACATAACTTACTACTTTACAAATTAACACATACAACTACATACAATGTTGGTTTATTTGTGTCTGAAAAATCCTAGGCTCTATCAAGCCCCGAGAGGGATCAAATCTCCCGAGGTGCAAACCTCTCCTTGAATATCTCCTTGACTGCAATACCTGAGCCACCTAATCCTAAGCTCTAAAGTCTCTAGTTTAAGTCTCATATTTACTTTTTACTTTGTATCATTCTTTTTTGTTTATGGCCGACATAATATTTATTACCTTTTACTTTGTATTATTCTTTTTTGTTTACTTTGTATTATTTTGTTACTCGACAAACTGGACAAACACTCTAAAATCTCATATTTACTTTTTACTTTGTATTATTCTTTTTTGTTTATGACCGACATAATATTTATCACCTAATCCTAAGCTCTAAAGTCTCTAGTTTAAGTCTCATATTTACTTTTTACTTTGTATTATTCTTTTTTGTTTATGGACGACATAATATTTATTATTGTTTGCTTTGTATTATTTTTTTTGTTTACTTTGTATTATTTTGTTACTCGACAAACACTCGACTTACAAATGTTATTTATGGCTGACAAATATCGACAAACACTCGACTTACAAGATCTCCATCATACAAATGTTATTTATGGTCGAAAATATCGTCAAACACTCGACTAACAAGATCTCCCTCATACTGGGCTGTAGAGCACCTCTCGGCGCAATAAACATCATTATCCCTTACAATTCCAATCAATTTAGATGATGGTTGGTCAAGTGTAGAATGGAGAAACTAGTGTCTTGCATAGCTAGAGATGCTAGAGATGCCTTGGGAATAGTTTGATAGTTTTTCTACATCAAATAAGGTAAAGAGAATAAGTTTACTATTTACACAATGAGGAGGTTGCAAATTCCCCCAAGGAAGGAGAATTCAATGAGGTAGAGGCAAGTAGTCAAGCTCAAAGGCACGATATTAAAGAAACATTATGATAAACATAGCAAGAAGATGAGAGCATAGACAAAATTTCATAAACTAATCAATATGGACCCGCTCCCATGATTGCTTCTTAGGATTTTATTCAAATTGAAGAGGCTCAAGAGAGAACCTTATCATAGATGGGAATGTGTGGGGGAGGAATAGTTTGATAGTTTATGATATAGGTTTTGCTATAGTGTACAATGTGTAAAATATGGAGGTTTATTAAACCATTTATTTGTATTTTTTTCAAATGAAAAAGAGTTTATGCTAGAGATGCCTTGGGAATAGTTTGATAGTTTCTCTACATCAAATAAACATAGCATGAAGATCAAAGCATGGACAAAATTTCATGAACTAATCAATATGGACCCTCTCCCATGATTGCTTCTTAGGATTTTATTCGAATTGAAGAGGCTCAAGAGAGAACCTCATCATAGATGGGAATGTGTGGGGGGAGGAATAGTTTGATAGTTTATGCTATAGGTTTTACTATGGTGTACAATGTGTAAAAGATGGAGGTTTATTAAACCATTTATTTGTATTTTTTTCAAATGAAAAAGAGTTTATGCTAGAGATTCCTTGGGAATAGTTTGATAGTTTTTCTACATCAAATAAACATAGCATGAAGATGAGATCATGGAAAACATTTCATGAACTAATCAATATGGACCCTCTCCCATGATTGCTTCTTAGGATTTTATTCAAATTGAAGAGGCTCAAGAGAGAACCTCATCATAGATGGGAATGTGTGGGGGAGGAATAGTTTGATAGTTTATGCTATAGGTTTTGATATGGTGTACAATGTGTAAAAGATGGAGGTTTATTAAACCATTTATTTGTATTTTTTTCAAATGAAAAATATTTTATGCTAGAGATGCCTTGGGAATAGTTTGGCATTTTTTCTACATCAAATAAACATAGCATGAAAATGAGAGCATGGACAAAATTTCATGAACTAATCAATATGGACCCTCTCCCATGATTGCTTCTTAGCATTTTATTCAAATTGAAGAGGCTCAATAGAGAACCTCATCCATACCATCCTTGTGTGAAATCAAAATATATTCATGGTAATTATTATTGGTTTACATTGCATACTTCATCTTGTCTAGTCAATATGAGTTTTTTTAGATGTGAACTTGGGAATTATTCTTGTCAAATTCATTGTTGTCTATGCATGGATATTGTTGTAGACATATGATAAAAACAAAAGGGCATGGGAGAATCTCAAATCTTGTGAATGAAAATAATTATTTACAATTCACCATACCTATAGAAATGATCTCCACTTGCAATGGAAACTAGTAGCTTGAATGTATCCACTAGATTCCAAGACCATTGAATATGTTTGTTAGATTCCAAGAGTGATTTTGTGTCCAATAGATCAATGAGTGTCCAAAAGATCAATGAATGTGAGCCAATAAGAAACCTGGAAGAGCTTGAAACCCGCGAAAGATAGAAAACCCGTGTTTTTTGGTAGCATTCCCGGGAACAGAAAACTCTGTTTTTTTAACTAGCAGCAAACACGCACATGCGTGTTTAAATGTGTGCATGTGTGTATGTAGCGCGTACGCACTAAAACATGTGCATGTGCCCCTACATAACGTTTACAACATTTATTAACGAACGTTTACACCATTTAATGCCAAACCTTCCCCCACTTCGAAAATATTTGCATACATTGGACTATACTTCAAAAGTGGATAAATGAATGGCTAAAGAGAGGGGGGTTAAGGCTTCTAGGTATTTAAAGGTTTGGGACTTAAGGCATAAGGTCTTAGGTATTTGGACTTTAAGGATTGTGGGTTAGGTTTTTTAGGAGTTAGGGTTGTGGGATTACACGTTGAATGGTTCAATGGTTTAGGGTTTAAGGGATGTAGTGCTTTAGGGAGAGTGAGAGGTAGAGAGAGATAGAGAGATGGGATATGGGAGAGATAGAGAGAAAGAGACAATGGGGTTAGGGGGGGAGCAGTAGCATCCCACGTCATAATTGCAAGGGTCGTGCCCGGTGTAACGCCACATGAGATTTGAAATGCAAACATGCTTAGAGGGTGAAAGAAGAGGATTGAGACCTAAATGAACGTTTCATAACTCAGGAGCTATGATATGGGGATGAAATGATTTGGGCCCTGGGCCCTAAATCATTTGGATATGGGTGCTTTTCACACCAAAGACGGCCCATATGGCCTCAAACATGGCCGAGTAAGGAAATAATACAAAAAAAACCCTCTCGTAAGTCCAACTTTAAAAAAAAAATTATAAGGGGCCCTTGGATTATCCCTGGTGGGGTGTTGTGGTCACAACAGTGGGATACATGAGCCATAAGTAGGTTTTGTAAACTGAAACAAGGACTTTAATCCCTAAATGACCCTTTCAACCTCAAGTGCCATGAACAAAACCTAAAATCCACAACGTGAGCCCTCTATAAGGTGTCTTTGGAATCAAATATGAATGCGAGTGCCATTACAATGTCTTGGGAATCATGTCCGACAATTAAACTAGAGTCTTTATCAATAATATTTTCTTCTTGGGCATATGGACACCATTAATTGTCCAATGTAGATTTTCCCTAACATGCTTTATGCACTGTGGATGGTTCTTGGGCCCTTAACCATAGTCTTGGTAGAAAAATAATAGCCTCAAGCCCTTGGCCATGGTTTATGGAAGGAAATAACAATCTTAGACCCGAAACATATGTTGTCAAGATCAAATGCAGTGAATGCATCCTCACACTACCATGCAAGACCATGGATATGTTGCAAGGCCTTGAACATTGTAAAAGAATGAAAACAGGTTCCTTGAGATCTTATTGAGGCATACTAAGCTCAATTAAGTTCCGCTTGATCCT